>KI573866.1:0-11639 GCA_000500245.1 Cronartium ribicola 11-2
CTTCCATCCACAAGATTGATTTTTTTTTTTTTTTTTGACCTATGATTAAATCCTCTCATTATTAACTCTCAGGCTAACAGTAAAGAATGTGTTAGCTCTTATGACTATGTAATAATCCCACAAGGCCATGTTTACATGGTCAAACAAGCTGTATAACGCCATACTAAATACAATACTATGTTTCAATCATTTCCCAAATTTCTCTCATTCATAAATCCTAACAATGTATTGGTATGTAACTTCAAATCATAATACATACATCTCTCTCACTCTCTCCCAAAATAGTTTTTCTTATGAAAAATAATCAAAACCAAAAAAGAAACCGCTATCATTATTTTCTTTCTTCTTCTTCAAAAACAAACCATAAAAATAACTAATGATCTAATTACTCTCCAATGTTTTCCTGTTCCATCGCTGATCCAAACAATAACACCAAAGGGAAAAAAAAACTGCTTTGATGCTTCAAGTTTTTCTTCTTCTTCTTTTTTTTTGATATCATCATTTTAATAATTCATGTCCACTGTTAGGTTCATCTATAAAAAATAAAAAAAATCCACAAAAATAAAACTAAAAAATCAACTTCCGAAGATAACACCTCAAGTTCCTTTCGAAGAAAAAAAAAAAGAATGAACTTACCACCAGCATAAGTCCAAACCCAGAAAGGTATGCCAGAAACTCCAATGATTTGTCTTTTAACTTTTTTTCCATTGCCTACAGCTTCGGCTGGCCTTAAAGACGACATTCAGTCCAATGCGAATTATAGATACAATGCCGAGAGCTACGGGCTTGCCGTGGACGGCTGGTGCGACCAGTAACAAGGCAATATTGCACTTCTCGTATTGAAATGAATCAAGTGATACCTGTATCACCACAACAGTATATCAATTTTAACCACAAGATTTTGAACTTCACGGGAGGTCTTCCGTTCGAAGCTCCACAGTCATCATCTTCTGATAGGAGATGAAGGTGTATGATATACTGTATGTAACACAGCGAGAGTCATAAGCTTTACTTCGACAGCTAGGGATGTCATGAGACGTGTTGGCAAACTCCAGAAACAGCAACTGACTATGTAATTTCGAAATTACGAGGTTTCTCGTTCAAGTTCAAGAATATGAGGGGCTACGATGGTCAGCGTAGAGACAATATAAGCAATGTTAGTAGAGCCGATTAGGGTGCGAGGTCAAGTTGCAAGATGTCTAGAAAAGCTGTAGTATGTACATGAGAGAAATAGGCAGGTTGGCCCTTGGGTTCCAGATATTGTTTACTTTGATGACGAAGTTGAAGTGGCAGAAGATGGGGAGGTAGTAGTACTCAAAGGAGGCTTAGTATAATCCTTGAAAAGGTTGGCCTGGTACGGGTGAGTATCATCGGGAAAGATGTGCAATCGCTCAAGTCGTCGATCTCTTAGCTTGTTTTTTGGTAGCATACCAGAGACTGCCTTCTTCAAAATCTAATGAACCGAAAGTGGGAAGTAAGCATGGCAGTTAATAACAACAAATGAGAACAGTTTGATCTTGTTCCAAGGAGAAAGAGAGCACTTACCATTGTGGGATTCTGTTCCATGAGTTGGGAATAAGGAGTCTCTTTCAAGGCTCCAGGATATTGACTGTGTGAATAATAAATCTTTTGGGTTTCTTTCTTCCCTGTGACCTGTATCAGTCTAGCATTTGTGACAACGACATAATCACCAACATCGACTGATGGAATAACCAGAAAACAGACTATGAGATCAACTGATCTGATCGTTCCCTGGTACCTCAAAGGAGGTAAATGAAAGAGTTGAATGGAGTTCTAGACAAACTTCGTGGGTCAAAGAAAGGTTTGTGCTTTCCCATTAGCGTGGTAGCAATCTGAGTCGCTAGTCTTCCGAGTATCTGATCTTTAGCATCGACGTGTCTCCAAACTCTTGCGAATCCGAGCGCGGTCTAGGCAAGACAAACAGAGCATGGTATGGTCATCATGTGCGTATCGGGATAATGCGAGTCAATTCAACAAACGAACGAACCCTTGAAACGGAATATGACATCGTTGATTTAATTCTGGAAACCAGTCAAACTTTTGGATGGTGGACCGATCGCTTAACTTACAGCCCCTTAAAATTCGAGAACAGAGGAGGGAGGGATGGGGTGCGCGCACCGCAGAGCCCAGTGCCTTCGGGGCACGCATGCATACAATAGGAGCGATTTAGACTTGGATGCTTTGGACGACTTCATCATCTCATCTCATTCGAAGCGCTGGCATGCCCAACTCTGCCGATAGCCACACTCGTAGACGGGCTCACTCTCCTGAAGATGGACACCATTTCAAGCGTGAAAAGAAGTCACACCACAAATCACGAAAGGATAAAGAGAAACCAAAGTCTACCAAGTCATCTACAGCGGATGATGACGATGACGGGACATGGGTCGAGAAAACACCCACAGAATCAGTGAGTGGTAACATCGTTGGATATTTCATTCTATGGGGAAATCCGTCGGCTAATTGCTCTCTTGGGCTTTTTTTGTTTTTTCGCACATTGGACGTACTCTAACCAATTCAAAGACATCAGACACGAGACGCAAATTAACTGCAGACTTACAACCTACTTCAATAGCCGATCTTGGTGATACGAAGGAAGTATCTGAACCTCAAAATAGTATCAAAGACGAAGTAGATTATTTCAGCTCGATGGGCAAAGAGCTACGAGGGCAAAGCGTACGTGAAGCGGTAAAGCAGGAGCAAGCAGAGCGACAGGAACAAAAGAGGGTGTGTAGAATGTTCCCTCAGTTAAAAGTTCCCAAGATGAATGTAGCTCATACTGAACAAGCTTGGGAGTTGAACTTTGTCAGGCTTCGAGTTCAATCGTACGCCTTGGTGCCGGTGATCCCAACTATAAACCTGATGATAACCCACCTGCTCGTGAGCGTTGTCCATCTTGAAACATATGAAATCTCTGCGAGCTTCTACCTAATGCCCGAATGAATACCTTTTAGCGCCAGTCAAACCCGTGATCGGTGGTCCAGGTTACCAGTGGCGAATGACAAAACTCAAGCGAACATACGAGACAGCGTCTGAAGAAAATAGACCACTTGAAGAAGTAGCCATGGAACGGTATGGCTCGATGTCTGCTTGGGAGGATGCTCTAGAGGAACGTAGGGTAATGGAACGTTCCAGTCGACATCATCAACAAAACCGTCTGGAGGGTAAGGGGAGTAACAATAACACACCTGCGCGAGAAGGTGCGGCGGGTGATCGGAAGTTTGTGTATTCTACTGAGAGGGGTAGTGCTGGTCGACCTGCATTCAAGAGACCGATGAGCGGACGCGAAACACCTGATTCGAGGATTGAAAACTCAGCTCCGTCAACCACTACGAATACCAACAAACGTGTAGATCTCCTTCGTCAACAATCAGGCTCAAAATTTAGCTCACCTTCTTCCACGAGACCATCCACCCCTGTTCCATCAGCTCTTAACCCGTTAGCGAGCATATCTCCATCTCTTAACAAACTTGGTGTCGGTCCAAGTACAGCAGTGACCACCTTGGATCTCAATAAGTTACAAGCAGCATTGCTTAAAGCTAAGATGATGAACCCGGATGCAGTTGCAGAGCTCGAGCAAAAGTACGAAGCCGCTCTCAAATCTCAACAAGAAGCAAGCTCTTCTGAATCTCAAGAACGAGTTGAGGTCGTGCCCACGCTCGATGGTCGAGGGAACGTATATGATGTAGGGATTGGTAATGGGCCAGAGGCTGGTCCATCGAAACCAGGTAACCGGCGCAAAAAGGAATCCAAGGTATGTGATCAAACTACTTTGACATAAGGTCAACAGACCACCGATCTTATTAATTGGCCTCCGCTCTGATTTAGATTGAGACACGGGATCCGAAGACGGGTCAATTATTACGATACAATGCGGATGACGATTCCCTGAGTCTCAAAGACCTTGTACGACAGGAAAGGTTTCAAGGTGGATCTGCCGATCAAAAAAATATGGACGCCGAGATGGCACGTAGTATAATGACTGATGCTAAGTTTGAGGTACGTTTGATCGCATAAGATCGCCCCACACCAATACTGAAGACTTATCCGATTCCGTATGCCCGGTTTGTAGAATAATTTGGATTATATTGATGACAATGCCGACCGCTTAGCTAAGAAGAAAATGAAGACTGATGCTTCGAAGCGCTTGTTTGCTATCAATGGTCAGTGTGACTGACCTTCTGGATGGGAAGCTTCTTGAAACTAAAACCGACTTTGTTCCTGACCATTGTAGATTACTCGAGGACCCAAAAAGCTTTAGAGTCTTGCCAGTTTTGTTATCAAGACAATGGCGCACCTCCAGGTGTAGCAGTAATCTCGAGTGGCACAAAAGTTTATCTTTGTTGCACGCAATTCGAAGAATTAGTTGAAGGGCATTGTTGGATTGTTCCAATGCAACATGCTCTCTGTTCTTTAGAGCTAGATGATGACGTGTGGGATGAGATCAAAGTTCGTCTGGACCTTCTTCTCGCATTGATGTATTAAATATTGATTTTGCTTTAATTTTTAGAACTATATGAAATGTCTCATGAGAATGTTTTCGGAAAAGTTAGATCAGGGTGTTCTTTTCTACGAGACTGTTTTAACATTCAAACAACAGCGCCATACATACATTGAAGCCGTCCCCATTCCCTGGGACCTTTTTCATGACGCTCCAGCATATTTTAGAGTATGTGCTTAATTTTGATTTTCCTTTGTCATTCAGATAGTTACTGTGCCTCACTTTTTTTTGTGACGGAGAGAGACTGACATGCAGCTTTTTTTTATTTTTAGGAATCTATCATGACTTCAGAATCTGAATGGTCACAGCACAAGAAGCTGATTGATTTCTCGGCTCGTCCGGGTGGATTCCGACGATCGATGGTCTCCAACTTACCATACTTCATGGTCCAATGGGATTACAAAGGTGAAAAAGGTTATGGACACGTTATCGAAGGCACAAGCGAGAGTTCTGGGCAAGCTGGGAGAGGAGAAAATGGTGAGGAAGAGATGTCTTCAATCGTGGATGAGGAAGGTAAAGGTGGAAAGTTTCCTAGGTTAGCAATTGTTTTAATGCGTAATTTCAATCACAATTCAACTTATCTTGAAACATGAGAACCTGAACTGACATTCCATGATGGTTCGGTAAATTAGATATTTTGCTGCCGAGATCATTGGCAATATTCTTGATTTGGAGCCACGTAAGTGGAGGAAGCCAAAGCGATTACCTAATCACTTACACCAACAGCGTGTTCAAAAGTTTTTACATCAACTTGGGTATCAAAAGTATGATTGGACAGGGCTCTTGCCAGCCTGATTCTTAAATCATCATATGACATCCTTTCATGAGCTTTTTTGACTCAACATGTATTTATGTATCACAAGTATTCATTTCCTTTCTAAATGTGAGTTTGGGTACTTATGTTTGCTCAATATCTGCCACTCTCAATGTGTCATTCAAAATGATCTTGTTTTGCTTGTTGGTTGATTCAAGGGAAGCTTCACAGTCTATACCTACATGTACGTCTCATATTTACTGTGGTGTATGATTTGGAATCTTTGAGCTTCCATCAAATGCTCACTTGGGACTCATGCCGCCCTCTCAGTTTCTTTTGCAATGTTTTCTCCCCTTTACTATCATAGATATACCACACTTGGGAATCGGTAGGACGCCAGAGCAGTTGGGAGTAAGAGCACCATGCAATGTTTTGGCAACCATTTAGATGTGGTAGGGAAAACTGGGGCAGGGAGAGTAATTTTATACAAAGGCAAGTGATACAGTATCAAAAAAGGAGTATGTAAAAGGGAGGTTAAAAGACACCTGAAAAAAGAGTTCAGGAAATGAACTGACTAAAACAAAAAGCACAGAAATAGGATATGAATATTTCAGGCAACCCAGTACCAGAAAAAAAAAGTGGTACTACTCGTGCTCACAGATCTTCAATGTTTTTCCCTTTCCCGGTCCTCACAGTGCTTTCTCTTGCATGAATATTTTCTTTTGCGCTTTTTCATGAACCCACACAGCTAACCGCTACATCCTGCTCCAATGAAACTTCAACAGTCCACCATTTCTCCCTTCTATTGCTATTCACATACTACTGCAGTGATTTGTTTTAAAGATATGCAGGCAGCCAGGGTTTATGCAGACTGGCTACTAGAGTTGGGGTCAGGTCAACTACAATCAGAAGATGGACCAGAGATAGAGCTTAAACATGTGCAAGTTACATTGATCGAAGAGCAAAATGGAATGGATCAAAAATCTGATAGACTGAGTATTCAGTACCCGTAGCACATAGTCAGACCGCTTGACAATGATATGCAGAAGATAAGCAATGATTGGTGTCTCATTCAATCAATGAATTAGTAGAAAAGCAAGAAGAGCCAGTGTCAACCAACAATACTTTAAATTCTTTCAAGATCCCACTATTTCCCAACCACAAAATCGCCTTGAAAGTGGGTAGGCAAGTGATGATGCTACTGCGGAATTTGAACGCAAGGAGTGGGCTGTGCATCGGAGCCCACTTCATTCTTGGCATTGCAAAGCTCATATTCCTGACTGGTCCAAGAACTGGGGATGTTTCAATGTTACCTAAAGCCACCCTTAACCATGAAGGGAAAGGAGCAGTAAAGGTAAAATTCAAAAGGTTTCATTTCCCATTGTGTCAGTATTTTATCTGGCTCTCAACAAGTCATAAGGCCAAACTCTTAAGAAGGTAGGTATTCTTTTATCCAATGAAGTTTTTTTGTTTTTTTCACATGGACAATTATATGTATTGCTTTCTGGGTGTTCTTCTTTAGAAAACATCCAAGTAGCAATGGGCAAGGAGAGGGCAGGGAATATCAGCGCAGAATGTAGTTTTAAGGGGGATCCCAAATTAACGTATTGTGTACCTTTATGATTGATTTTATTGACTTGTACTGGTTTGAATGTAAAACCCATGATTGTCCTGTTCAACTTGAAAAGAGATTGTGACAGTTCTGTGACATGAGGATTTGATCTTTTTTTTTTTTTTTTTGATTTCTGCCCTAAATTGCATTTAAAGCACCATGCTCTGGCCTATGACAAGCAAAGCCGCCACTATTCCCTAAAGGTTGTATGCACTTGCTGAAAACTCCTGAAATAGGTTTCATGGGAGTATAAAAGAAAGGCCCAAGTGATATAGTCATTGGCTACATCTGAAAATCGAAAGGTGCGTCAGTTGACAAGAAAACAACGTCCAAAGCCAGACTTGCACAGGACAACTGAATGAACTCATCCGAGTTTGTTAGAATTATGATGATTAAAGTCTGAAAGTGAGGTTTAATTTGGTTTGTTTTGCTTGGTTTTATCCTAAACTCCAATGTTCTCAGGTTTCGATCGCTACTGTAAGGCTATTGGCATTTTAAATCAACGAATGCGTCAAAGATAGCAAGATGAAAGAGCTCTTCTGTGGGCTTTGGTCTCGAGTAAGTCTGATTTGATTATCGTCTTGTGAATTTCCTGAAAGTCATGCTGATCCGGTCTCAATGTTGCTTGTTTCTAGGGCTTATCCTCGTCCAGTGGTCGTGTAAATGTGTCCCCAATGGTCAATGTTGGAAAACGTGTTAGGGAAAGCTGTCGAGTGGTTGATGAAGATTTGAGTGAGTGAGCATTGAAGACCAGAAAAATAACCATAAAATTCAATGAAACTCATTTGGAAGGTTTTTGATCGATCCAAGTCATTTTCCGATCAAGCCCGACTCAAAATCAATTTCAAAACAAGTTCAATGTCAGATTTTTTAATTGTTCTACCAAAATAAATCAAATCACATCAGAAAGTCACTCAACCAAAACCACACCAGACAATAACCAACGTCAATCTGAATCAGAAGAGACTTTCAACATGAAGCAACTGCGTCAACTCAGCAAATCAGGAACACCTCAAGACTTATCCCAGTTATCTCAAGCGATAGATAATATCCTCATTAATGCTAATCATCATCATCGAAAATCAAGCTCAAATGATTCTATCAAAGAAATCCTGAACGACACTCCAATTTGGAGTTCATATATCCAAGCTTTAATACAAATACCTCATAATGATCAAACGCAATCGATTGGAGAATTATCAAAATTAATCCAAGATCGAAACCAACAAAGACAAACTTTACTTGATTCATTATCAAATACATCAGAACCTATGGTCACTCAAAAAGATCATCCTTTAGATCGATTACTGGCATCTGTAAACTTGACTCGACCTGCACTCATTTCTTCAATCTTTAATCGATTTGGTACAAGGGCTAATGTGATAAATCAAGTTCATCCTAATGAATTACATGCAGCAAATCAACAAGCTATAGCAGCTACTTCATCTAACACAAATCAAACCTCTAAAACTGAAAATTCTGATCATCATAATAATAATAGTAACAATGATTCAGTCGGAACTATTAAAGTGGTGGTGGAAGAATTCAAAGGAAATTGGGCTATTAGATCACTTAAATTTCTTGGTGTCACTTTGGTTTACTCTTTCATTGTTTGTGTTTCTTTCCTTTTCCTCTTTTTGAACTTTATATATATATTTATTGACTTTTCTTTTTTCCTTTTTTTTTTTTTTTGAGTCTAGATGCTCACTTTACTTAGTTTAGTGATGGATTCTTCTGGTTTATTAAAAGCTACTGCACCTACTGGTGGTCCAACTGAATTTAAACCACAAAGTCAAAAACCCGTAACAGTAAGGATCATCAATTTATACTCTTTTTTCTTTCAAAAAAATACTTTTTTTTCTGATGAATGTTCTTTTTTTCGGATATAGTTTGAAGATGTACATGGTTGTGATGAAGCCAAAGAAGAATTAAAGGAAGTCGTTGATTTTTTGAAGGATCCGCTAAAGTTCGCGCGACTAGGGGGGCGATTACCTCGAGGTATTTGCCTTTTTTCCCTTGTTAAACAAAGTTCATTCTGACCGTATCTTTTTTTTTTTTCAGGTGTTTTACTCACGGGTCCTCCTGGTACTGGAAAGACTTTATTAGCACGTGCAGTAGCTGGTGAAGCAGGAGTAGTTGAGTTTTGTTTCATTTCACTCCTTCCTCCCCTCCTCTCTTTCTCGTATCAGACCCACGCCTCCTAACCACAAAAAAAAACTACTCTGTCCTTGATGGTATTCTTCTTTTTTTCCCTGGAAATATAGCAATTCTTTATAGCTTCAGGTTCTGAGTTTGATGAAATGTACGTAGGTGTAGGAGCAAGAAGGATTCGTGAATTATTCGCAGCAGCAAGAAAATCTGCACCTGCTATAATCTTTATTGATGAATTAGATGCAATAGGTGGTAAAAGATCTCCTAAAGATCAACATTATATTAAACAAACTCTTAATCAATTATTAGTTGAACTTGATGGTTTTCAACAAAGTGTCGGTTTTTCTTGTTTCTTTTCTTGTCTTTTTTTTTTCCTTTGAGGCGGTTTGGCGGTTGATTATATGAAGAGATTCTTTTGTTATTCTAGGAAGGCGTTATCTTGATGGCTGCTACTAATTTTCCTTCTTCACTTGACAAAGCTCTTACCCGACCTGGGCGGTAAGATTCGATTTTCCTTCTTTTTTAATCAAGAGAATGTTTCTAATTTTTATAACTGTGCGTATGTCTCATTTAACAATAGTTTTGATCGACATGTAGCCGTACCTTTACCAGACGCACGAGGACGAATTCAGATCCTTAAGCATCATGCCCAAAATGTCACAGTCGATCCTGGTACGCTTATACCTAAAAAAAAAAAAAAAAACAGCCCATTCACTCCGGCTCCCGAGCTGACTTTATTTCTTTTTAGATCTCGATCTGTCTTTTGTTGCACGTTCGACCCCTGGTTTCTCTGGTGCTGATTTACAGAATTTAGTCAATCAAGCTGCTGTTAAAGCTTCACGTGAAGGTGCTCAATCTGTTACTGCCAGACATTTCGATTGGGCTCGTGATAGGATTATGATGGGAGCTGAGAATAAGAGCTATATCACGACTCCTCAGGTTTGATCCTTTCATTCATCATCACCTGTTTTCTTTTACGGACCTGCCTCTTTTTGCCCGACTTGATTAATTTTCGGGGGCGTTTTTAAAAATAGCAAAAAAGACTCACAGCTTATCATGAAGCTGGACACGCTCTTGTCAGTATGTACACTCCTGGTGCTACACCATTACATAAAGTTACTTGTCTCCGTCGTGGACATGCACTAGGAATCGTGAGTTTTATTTTTTCTCTACTTTCTCTTCAACAACAACAACCACTCAGCAGACTATCTTTTGATCTGTTAGACACATTTCTTGCCTGAGATGGACAAAGTAAGCGAAAGCTATCGTGAATGTCTTGCAAGGTACGTGTGTGCGATTGCAGACTGACTTAAACACACCCTAGTCTAATATATGTTTTTTTTTTTCATTCGTAACTGCTTTCACGCGTTGACCTATTCATCAATGTGCGATGGATATGATCAGATTGGATGTTGGAATGGGAGGTCGTGCGGCTGAAGAACTACTGATGGGCAAAGAACAGTAAGCGTTCCACTCAAATTTCACCGTCTTACAGTTTTCCAAACCATGCTCATCCCATCCACACTCTCTAGCATTACTTCAGGAGCTTCTTCCGATATCGATAATGCAACATTAATTGCGACAGCCATGATTCGTGAAATGGGTTTCTCAACTAGACTTGGTCCAAGAGCGTATAGAAATGATGATCAACTATCACCCCAAACATTAGCGATAATTGATTTAGAGGTCTTAGAAATGGTCGAAGCGGCTGAGAAACGCGCTCGTGAATTATTAAGGGAAAAGAGGGTCGAATTAGATCGTTTAGCTCATGCTTTAGTAGAATTTGAAACTTTGTCTGCGGAAGAAGCCTGGGCTGTTGTCAAGGGTCTTCCTATTCAACGTGATACTGTCTGATGCGTTTTTTCTTTGAATAAAAAAAACCTGAGGATGTGATAGATGCCATGAATATATGTGGCTTTCTTTTAATAAAATTACATTCTATATGTCGATATGTTTCTTGATTATGGTATATAGAGTCTTGTTAAGCTTTGACAAGCTTCAGCTCTATGTGGCAAGCGAGTCAGGTACTGAGCACATGTAGTTGCTCATGGTCATCATCTCACCGGGTTTGTGTGGTGGTTCGTCGACCAGTGCGCGAGGCCCAAATGGACCCGGTGTATGTTGACGGTGGCTTGAGCAAAAATACCCGAGACGAATCTGTTTCAGTAAAAAATCTCTGATGATGGTGATTAATGTCCACAACTAGTCTCCAAGCCAATATGTATTCAAGGACTCGTTGGATATCACTATCAATGTTTTCTTGGATACCAAAATCCGAGGAATTCGGTCTTGATCTATGGGATTTTTTAGCCCAGGATTTTAGGAGTCAAGTAAAAGTTGATGGTGTTGTTTGTTTGTGTGGGAGCACCCACCAGTACTATATATATATACTGCAAATGTAATCACCTAAATGAAAGATTTAGGGGTAAAAGAAATCATTTAGAACTACATATAAAGCTAAGGGGTACGAGATCAAATTTTGGCCAGGTGATAGACAGGCTTAAATGATAAATTGGATCTTCTATACTCAAACATTTCTTTTTTTTTATTATTTCTTTACATTAAAAATCAAATTGTAAATTTCTGTCTGTTTTTTTTTT
>KI573896.1:2892-20147 GCA_000500245.1 Cronartium ribicola 11-2
AAAAAAAAAAAAAAAAACGGGATTAATCTGAATCCTTTTCTTAACACGCGTTTGAATCCGACTATCCTAAATCAGATGTTGAGCTGGTGGGTTAAATCTTGATCAGGTGTTGACTTTTTGGGCTGAATACAAACTGAATGCTTGTCGTACGTATGCTAGTACTGTACATATGCGTATTGTGCGATGTATGCATGCGTGTGAGAATTCTCAGACAGAAATCCCGAAATCGTTGGGTGAGCCCGAACTCGGAAGGGGTCGGGCTGGATATGGGTTTTACAAGGTGTACACCCATAACCGGTGAGGTTGCCGGGGAGGTACTTCCAGTTTTTTGTGACCATTCGATGCTCCGGCACATGCTCAATAAGAGGAATTAAAAACAAATTACGATGCGCCAACAGCAAACGCGCCCAGTCTTACTTCCTAAAATCAACCGAACCCCCTGATAAAAGCTTTAATGTTTTAATACCTACCCAGAATCGCCAAGCATTTGACCTATCAGTTCCATTGCAACCAAACTTGCGCTTGCTTCGAGCTTACGGACATTCGAATTCATTTGTGCTTGTTCCCAATCTACTAAATAGCACAGTGCAGCATTCCATATCTGGTAATTCATCGCCCTTCCAAAACCATATACCAACATATAACTCAACGTGCCTTTGCGGCACTGGAACTGCCTCCCAACGAAACCTTTGACGTATTTTGGCCCACGTTCATCATCTTGGTACTGATTCGTGTCAATAAAGATTACGTCCTGGACAATCAATTATTCCATCGATATGTCAACTTTACAAAACTCTACAATGCTGCCGTCACAACCTGAGTGCGGTTCGTCCGATGTTTCACTGTTTCCATCTCATTGACGTCAACCAGCTGAACCGAAACTGAACACTAACTCAATTCCCCCTTACTCTTCCTCGCTGGCTATCTGACCCGCACTCACCTTGATATCTTTCATCGGCGATATACCATTTGTGTGACATACCAACAAAAAATACTGAGGGGCTGATGCGACGGCTTACAGGCTCAATCAATGAAGTGAGTGAGAGGAACAGTAAATGACACCATAAGTTCCCACTGCGGTGCCCTTCCGCAGATTCCCACAGTGCTACTTGAACTTCTTATTGGTGAAGAACCAAGTCATCGCGCCGACAAGGCAGCCGAGTTCATGGATCGACATGGTAGATCACACGCTGAATCCCCTTCCTCATCGTGTTCCCAACTACAGTTCACCGGTCGGTTGGGGTTGAGAGTGGCGGCAATCTTCATCATCCTCGCCACCTCGTTGTTCGGAACACTGTTTCCAATCCTCACTCGACGCTCGACACTCTTCGTCGTTCCACCAGGGCTCTATGAGTTTGCGAAGTATTTTGGAAGTGGTGTGATCATAGCTACAGCATATATCCATGTGATTCATTCTTTTCCCTTTCTCAATCAAGCGAGGTCTCTTACTGACCTGCGAACTCTGTTAACAGCTTCTAGCACCCGCGAGCGAAGCACTATCATCGAGCTGCTTGACAGGCATATGGACTGTGTATCCTTGGCCAGAAGCTATCTCTATGATTTCGATGTTTGTGATCTTCGTTGTTGAGGTCATTGTATGTCACCTTTCGCTCCTGGATCGTGATAGGTCTAATCAACTAGCTTACTCGACCGTTTCCTAGGCTTTTCGAGCGGGAACTGCTAGGTTGAATCGACTGGGTATCAAATACCACTCTCATGGCTCGAATGATCCAGGTCACCCAGATCATACTCATGCCATCGGTTCTGGTGGCGAAGGGCGAACTGCAAACGCCCATGGTGATTCTAGCCGTTCAAGCACAGGCAAGGTCACTGATGAAGACGTGGCTGGTGAATCTACCTCGCAGGCCAATGCTGGTTCACAGCTAATCAGTGCCGCTATGCTTGAGCTCGGTGTGGTGTTCCATAGGTGAGCCCGTGTTGAGTCGCGTCTCAGCTTGCATACGATAGAAAGCTGTACTCGAACAATGCACGTTCTTACTCTGTTGGTCATGGTACTATAGCGCGGTAATTGGTTTAACTCTAGCTGTGGACGCGCAATTCACAACTTTCTTCATTGTCATTATCTTTCACCGTCAGTCTTCTAGCAGATCATCTTGCTCCTGCACCCTAATTTGAGAAGGTGCCAAGCTGATTTGACCTGTTTTCACACTTGTTTAGAGATGTTTGAAGGCCTTGGACTCGGGTCGAGGCTATCACAATTAGAGCTGCCGACCCGTCTTCAATGGCTCCCACTGGCCAGTGGCATTTTTTACGCTTTCGTGACCCCGCTTGGGCT
Source organism: Cronartium ribicola 11-2 (assembly GCA_000500245.1). NCBI lineage: Eukaryota > Fungi > Basidiomycota > Pucciniomycetes > Pucciniales > Coleosporiaceae > Cronartium > Cronartium ribicola. Next base: position 5,189 of record KI573896.1, read on the forward strand.
TGCGATAGGATTGGCAGTACGGAATACGTAAGTTTTTATAGCTCAAATGGGCTTTTTGAATATACGCACGACTCAAGTAAATGAATGTGGTACAGATATCGACCCGATTCTCCAACCGCACTCATAGTCTCAGGAATTCTTGACGCATTCTCCTCAGGAGTGCTACTCTATACAGGCTTGGTGGAATTACTGGCCCATGATTTCATCTTCAACCGAGCAATGCTCATTGAATCATCCAACAAGAAACTCGCTTTTTCTATTGGATCGGTCTTGAGTGGTGCTGCGTAAGTTTTGCTCATCGACGTTCCTTATAGACCCTAAGCACTGTCATCATCGTTCTGTGACAGATCTGATCATCCTAAAAAGACGTCCTTCACAAGTCCCATATGTTTTAATTTTCTCGATACTGACATTGTTCTGATTCTTTTTTGACTGCTATCTACTAGGATTATGGCTTTGTTGGGACGATGGGCTTGAGGGCCCCGCTCTGTACCGATGATCCATCAAAAATGTCGAGTCTCCGAACATACATATACATATATCTTCATGAATCTTGAGATACTGCGTATGCGGCTCACATAACCGGGCATGTCATTCGTGACGAATTGTTTTGAAAACTTGGTTCTCTGACATGATCACATGATCATCTTTCTTCTTTCTGATAAATAACCCCCCCTCCACATTTCAGCGGAGGCCGCCTGCTTTGCTTGTTCAAAGCTATTTGTTGATTGCATATATATAGCGTGTAATATTCCGATCCGGAGACGATGAATGTACTCTACTCAGGATTCTTGTTCATAGGTTTTTCTTGCCCTTGTAACTCTATTCACAACATTATCCTAGCCACAACTGCTGGTGACCAATCTGAGGGGTATGATGGCCACTTGAAGAGTTATTTATTTGCGTGGTAAATTACAGGGCTGATACGCTCAGACTATGCCCATTAGGTCCAATGAAGCAAACTTATGTGACTTTTGTGACTTTTCTGACATTTCCCCTCCGTTTCAAACTTACGCCTCGACCAGAGCACGCTAGATTTATTTCTTCAAATCATTTTGTGCAAAAGTAGCCACAATCTTCCTTTAATCATCAAACTCAACCACCAACCGCCTGAGCAGCTTGAATGAGAGTGTTCTTATACACTCCCCTTTCCTCACTTATCCAGAAAGGAAACACTTAGTCAATTAGGTCAAAGGGAAATTGACTTGATTCAGGAGATGAAGAAGAGAGGTTTGCGCGCTCTTGACACGTGGGTCGAATACAGAGGTGGTTATTCAATGTCCAGAAAAAAATGATAGGTTTCATCATTTTCAGAAGGGTTGCTGTTAGGCTAGTAAAAAGTAGACAACAATGTTGCAGCAGTGACATCTGATTTGGAGTCCGAGTTCAACTTTGGGCGTAAGAACATAGCACCCAGAGGGATACTAAAATCCGGTCGAGAAAGAGAACATTGTCCTCAGGCACAGGTACACTACGACATCATTTCTTTATACTCTAAGCCCAAAGCAAAAAGATGCATATGACCAAGTAATAGACTAGAACGACCTTTTTTCAATCAGTCTTCGCCTTTAACAAATCTTCTACACGTTGACTACTCAATAAGCGACCTTCTTGCTTTTTTGCCTTTCCGTTCATGGGCGCTTGTCGATTCTTTTTCATCGGCGGTGACTGATCCGGATCCCTCGCTTGTCTTTTTTCCTGTCTATCTTCCAGGTGGCCCTTGTGAAACAACAACAATTCGGGGTATAACCCACCCGTCGTTGGCATAGGATCCGTGGTAGATTCTATAGAGGAAATGCCAACCGAACCAAGAGCATACTGTCAGTTCAAACAGAATACAAGCGTGAGGAACGCTGATCTAGATCGGTGCTACCTTCAATCGAACAGTTTGCGTTTAATTCACCCAAAGCAGGGAGGATGGATTGGGATTCGAAGATCTGGTCACCAATGGTCATCCACAAACGTCAAGAGCTCGATCAGCTAACTCTTTTCACCAAACCAACTTCAGCGCCTACTTACTTTGTCTTTCTTGATGACCAGGCCTTTCAGCGCAGTCCGAGGATTTGGGTTTGGATCCTGAGAATTTGCTGAAGTGTCTATTGAAACCAGGAGCTCATGGTTTGAGGTGTCAACCAGGTCCAACACTGGAAGTTGGAAGTCATAATAGCGAGCTTGACACTCGATTTCTCTTGTAGGTGCCAACAAAGATGAGACAGACAGAACAGCCACTATTGATGAACTGATGAAGTTGTCAGTCATTTTTAACACGCCAAAGTTTTGTGATGAAATTGGGAAAGGGACTTACCCAGCTGACGATATAACCACATAACGTTCATCTTTGATGTTTTCGGAAACAGTACATATCATGTTGTTGATGCATATCGCTGGCAAGGGAATTGTCCTCCCTTTACCAGATTCAGACAGCGTGATGGTCTGAGCCGACTTGGCCAACTTATTTGTTAATTGGTCGTCTTTTTGGGTCTCATCCCCTTTTACCGCCTCGTCGTTTTCTAGTCCTGCTTTCTGTCGCTTTTGGTTCTTCCGCGTCTTCATGAACCACGCCTCCTTTTCCGGCTGAACTTTGAGTCCAGATGAAAGGCCTTTGACCGAAATCTTTTGCCGGCAGGTGGCTTGACTGGGATCCCACACAAACACATCATCTTCACCACCCCCGCTCAAAACAACACCTCCTTGTTCACCAAAGCCAGGAACCCAGAGTAGTGCGCCTACGAAACGTTGATGTCCGAGCAGATAATTTTCGATCGACCAAGCTTTTGGATAACGTGAAATTCTGATATGTTCATCACGATCTGCGGTAATCAGATATGGGTTGGGTCGAGAGGGAATAAAGGTGAGTGAAGTCAAAATTGAAACGTGACCGGCTATCGGCGCTAGAATGACAGGTTTGGAGCTGGACTCCGCTTGCTGAGAGCCGAGTGATTCATTTGGTTTATCTTTTAGCTCATGGTCGGGATCCGAGGCAAAGACAAGATTGTCGGGTGCATCGAAAGGTAGACTAAAAAGGTTTCGCCAGTTAGATTGATGGTCAGCAAGCGCAGAAAATGCAGCAAATGGACGATGAATGAGATAAGACCTGACTTGTAAATATCTCCAGATTTGTCTCCAATTACGATATGCTTGCCATTTGGTGAGACTGATAGAGCTGTTGCCCGCTTGGCCAACTCTCTACAAAGTAGCCAACCAGTACCACCAGAAAATGTAAAAAGTTGAATCACGGAAAAGCCAAGGTGAGTTGTTGGGTTTTGAATTTTCTGAAAGGTGTACTTGTCTCGCGAGGTATTATTCACCAGCTTGAACGGAGATGTTTTTGCGGAACCTACCGTGATTGAAGAAGGTTCAAAGTAGGCAAATCCCAAGTCTTCAGCATCTTGTCTTCGCCGGTACTGATCAAAACCGTACGACTTGGGCCATCGGACGTCGCCGTATGCTGGTGAATGACCAGTAGGCGTATCAATCCGAAGTGCGAGCCTGTCGGATCTGGCGCCAACGCCGCCGGTCTGGATGAGAGTATTTGACCGGTGCCTAGATCCGCGACCTGGAGATGGGCACCGGACGCGATGACCAGCAATTTCCTGTCGGCACTTTTCACCAATCTTTGACAGGGAAGTCTCATCCTCGATAGGGTATGATTCGACAAGGTGACTGACTGATGCTGATAGATACCGGGAGAAGATTATCAGAGGATGGGTTCAGGTTCTCGTTAACTTAACTAAGTCCCTCCTGAGAAGCGAGCCTCGAGGAGGTTCTCCGACGCAGAGCATCTTAATTTTCATTACAGTAAGTCCACTTCACAAGCCCCGGATACCGGAACGGAACAGAGCAGCCGGGCCCGATCCGGAGGGCGGGACTGGTGAAGGGGAAGACTTGCGAGCGCCCTCGATTCTTGTCCCCGGACTACGACACCGGCTGGCACTGTCAGGTCTTCAGAACATTCAAAAGTCAAACCATCATGCTCGGTAGGTCGTCGCATTCTCGTCAAATCGAGACATGTGACAGTGAACACTCGCTAATCACTTAAAGCTGGTTCTCGCTTGGGGCATCCTCGGCTTCTGTTTAGTCCAGCCCCCAACAATATCTTACCTTCGACCCCAGAAGAACCCCCTAAACTCGGTTCATCCTCAGACTCCAACGAGTCTTTCGAATCCATCGCCATGAGTTCAGCTGATACTACTGACATAGCTCAAGCTGGTGTGGCGATCGCCACCGATCCGAGTCTATCAAACGACACCGATCTCAAAACAGAGGACAACGCACAGCCATCAGTCGATGAACTAGCCGAAGAGAGCGTGTACTCCAAAGAGCCCAAGCACAACTTTCTTAGTGTGTGATTGTGCTCCCTATTCAACTCGTCGTACTGTACGTGCCAATCGAGAGTGTCCTGACTTGGCCACGACGCGCAACGAATTTTTTCCAGTCACGCTGAAGCCCGATACCACAACTGGTGAGACTCTGTGGCCATCCTAGAACTCATTAATAATTCGTTTTGACAGTGTCGTTCTTCTTGTCTTTCGTCCTGGTTGGAACAGAGGAGTTGGACGAATATGAAAAACAGCTACAGGTACAAGGTAAGTCAGTCCCTCTCCCAGTGATATCTTTTGGTGTGCTTTATCGCTTCCCTGTATGCTCATCAGCCCCTGTTACATTTGGCTTTGTAGGTGGCACGATCCGACACAAATATAACTCAGTCATTCTCAAGGGATTTGCAGTTTCGCTTCCTGAGAGTCGTCTTGAGGGTCTGTCTGAGGACCCGAATATTCAATACGTTGGTAAGTCCAATCAATCAAGGTCGAGTGGTCAACCCAGACCTCTTCAAGCTGACTAATTTCTCACCATGCTCTTGCAGAGCCTGACGGGGACGTCCATATTTGAATTACTAGGCTCACGTTGTGGTCATATTTCTGTATTTTTGATCTTCTGTCAGGTTTGTTACAATGATGTGCGTTTTCTTTTCTATTGTTTGAGGGAACAGAACTCATCAGATCACTAGCTGTTCATAAGCAATGAACCCCGATGATTGGCATGTCCCATCTAAGCTGGAATAATCAAATAATGTAGCTGCATCTTCTCACACATTGCGCTTGACCGTAACTACACTATCTTGTCTCACAAAAAGCTACTGTGTACTCCTGAAAGTGGGCATTGCCCTAAATACCACAGTAGCTAGTAGTTTCAAAGTGCTGGCGTTTAGAAAGCCTCGAGGAGAGGCTTCCAGACCGGGCTTCAAGCCTGATTGTAAGATTAATATCATATACAAGTCAAGCTATTGGAGGGTGGATTTTTTGGGAGATGTGCATTACTGATTAAGCTGTTACAGCTCCACGGTGATCTAGCTCAGATGCAGGCGCTCAGATATTGGTATGTGGCTTAGAAATTTTACGGTACGTAACCTTCTCCCAAACAGCCATGGGTTTTCACAGCTGCTTGTGCATATGCATATGTATTAGTGCCTGATAGCCATACTGGCTCCTATAAGCATTTCAAGTAATGAAAAAAAGAGAAGCAGGCAAAAATTCTTAATCATGATCTTGAGGTAAAATACTAGCAGGAGGAATTCTTCATAGGCTTAGAACTCATTAGATTTGATACCATCCTCATGCATTATGTTCACCAGCCAGTGCCCATTCAGCGGCAAATGGGTAGTGTGCCAAACACTCTCAAGTTTACATGTGAGATAAAAACTCGAATGGAACGACTTGCTCCTTCTTGGTGATTGAAAATTTCAAACAATCATGAAGATGTTTGTAAAAGGATGATGTCACACCATTCAGAGAAAACTATCGTCTGATCACACTACTAATTCCGCACGGCCATGTGATCGGTATATGGCTTTTCCAGTATCAAAAATGACGTTGTCTCACAATACTTGGTGGATGGAACAGCCTCTGGAAGAATATTGATCAGTATTGAGTTACAAGAAATCACAGGCTAATCACGGTCTTAGGAGACTAAAAGGTCGGTTTGAACTATTTACACAACGAGACAACAAAAATAGAGGACATTACTGGCATTAAAGGTTCTGTTACAATACATCATTTGAATCTAAAACTTGATCCCCTTTTCTCGACAAAACTTTATGAGCTTTAACCCAAAGTCTTTGGTAGAAACGGGAGGGCTAGCTGGTGATTTAGTTAAAAGTGAATGTGTTTACGGCACGACCACATTTCTACTGATAGAAGACTATGAATCGACCCCCGATTGGCTTTATTGGGTTGAGTGCAGGTGAAATATTGGAGGTTGTGGCATCGATTGAATTACTTGACTAAGTCTCGGAATTCGCCTCAAAAATCTAGCCAGGTTAGCACCGGAAGATCGTATTGGTGTTTTGATCTTTGCAACAAGGTGATGATATGATTTTGGGTAGGGCGTGCAAAGAAAAGCTTGAACTGTTTGAACGTCGATCCAAATAGTTGAATATACTAATGAGCAAACGTGGTTGCCGCATTGGCACATTCAATGAGCACCAGCCTGGTGAGGTTTTGGTCCAGGAATGGAGACACCAAGAAGCATCCACAGCATCGATGTGCGAAAGTCGGATTTTTGTTAAACATTATCATTGAGATACTTGGCAACATTACAATTGAGAGAATTGGCATCCTAAAAATGATGAAACAGGCTCAAGATCTTCTTTTGGAAACATGTATGCCGCGGAGAGAAAACGACCTGAGCAAAGGTAGGCAACAGATGATAACCCGCAAAGGGTCTAGGGTTTCCAGATCGAAATCCCAGAGAGACGAAAAATTGGTTTGTTGTTCTATTCCATATCTTAGAGTTTAGTAAATTTTGAAATTGCAGAGGTAACAATCTTGAGAAAATCATTGATGTGTTCTCGGAACGAAGCAGCCTCCGTGAATTATTTCGTTCATCAAGTCCATCATACCCCAAGTCGTCATATCACTGTCATCATAATAGACCTCACGGTCCTCAATCGAATCGATGCAATCGACGGTCAAGGCTATTGAAAGTAAGTTGACAAGTGACCCCGTATTTTTGCATCTTTCTTTTAATCCATTCGTCTGTCGGAATCTTTCACCCGCCTGGCAAGCTCAGAGTCTGAAATGGAAGATAAAAAACAAAGTAGGATTAGGTACCATCACAGCGGAAAGTTGAACTATACCACCCACACAACCGGTTCGCAAGTCATATTCGAGGCCCCGGTTCACGACAGCCGGAGGATGGATTGGTGTTCCATGGGTTTCCCCCCTCCTTGGTATCTTTTTGAAGGTTATAAATGATCTGCGTGATGATGTCATCGGGCAAAGTGTACAAGAAGGTTGACGATGATATCATTCACAGCTGTTTGATTTCAGACTGGAGCTCGATAACTGAACTCGATTGTCTAAGATCTCATTGGCACGATTATAGGAGTAGGGAAAGCTCGTCGGTAGGCCTTTCTGGAATACCATTCCTAGCATCGAATCACGGTCAAAACTGAAGTCCATTGTCTCTTATTCCTCGACGCGCTTTCAAACCAAACTGAACTAGTCTCATAAAGGTGCCGTTGCATCGTGGTGTAAGGTGAAAAGTTGTTTCTAGGCTTCAAGTTGATATCCCCGATTAGAGGACTCCATTTGAGGGTTGGTAAGGAAGTTGGAACTTGGACAGAAATGACTGGAAAGACTAGTAAAGCTCCTCTGTAATCAAGCGGGAAAGAATGACGACTGGTTACGTATAAAGACTTCTATCTGGATGTGCGCTATGGGATAATGATAAGGGGGGATTTCTTCCACGCTGACTGATTTCAAGAAACGTGACAATGTTTTCTGACAATAAGCATCGTCACCGGTCATCGGGGGCAAATGATGCCTTTCAAGGTGAGCTGTGAGATGCAGGTCATCAATTTGTTCAAAATTGGTCCAGTGGATTGGCTTAGAATATCCTCAAGATGACTACTGCAGTGATAATCTTCTTTCTTATTTTAACCCTTGCCTTTCCTACCCTTTGAAGTTTGAACGGACGCGTGTGTCCAATTCTTAATGCTTTGTGAAAACATGGGTATTACCCTTCTTACCCCATGTATTGAAGTATGGAAAGTTGGGTGAGATCCCAGTACTAAGCTCATCAGTCACAAATCAGCCTTTCAGCCTCCCTATGCACAGGTTGAATTTGACTTGGAATAAAAGGTTTTTTCCCACCAGGAACACTTGATGATCCAAGCTCACAATTCTATGCTATGTACAAAAATGACTGATTTGCCCAAGCAGGTCAAAAAATGCAAAAGTGAGAAGGCCAAGACACACTAAGCGCTAGGTCTCGCAACTTCCTCGCAGAAAACACTTGGAGAGACGCCACACGTGAGTGTGTGGGAAACACAGTGATGAAGGAGACCTTCCTTTGTGGGCTAGGCGCGCCTTTTAAGTCTGTGAGAGGGTAGACGTGACAGCTTCCTCAAGTGTGATCTATACTAGGCTTTGAGATTTTAGCAGTGATCCATCTTTTGATGTCAGGAGTTTCTGAGGTGGGATTGTGTTGAGTATGGTCGTGTTTTCCTAAATTGTTACCAATTTTATCAATTACAGCCATTCTAAGAAAGGCTTGTATTTCACACCCAATGAGAAAAAAAAAAAAAAAAACTTGAAGAGCTTGAAACCTTGTTCTAAACTTAGCTAGTTTTGATCTGAATCTTGGTGTTGAATCCTCTTTCCTGCTCAACCCATCTCTCCAGCTCTGATCAACCCTCTCTATTTTAAAATCTCTCATTTTCTTTTATCTAGACCTCTGTGTGTCTTTGGAATTGGACTCAATCAGTTTGGACTTGAGCCCTTTAAACTCAAAACTTTTGATTGAACTCTAAAATGCTTTACAGGAATGAGAAAGCAAAAAAAAAAGTAAATGGTATATCACAAAGAAAAAAAGAGAAATTGGATTAGTAAACAGTAGTTCACAAGTACAAATTGATCAGACCACCATGATGTCAAAGTGATCTTATATACATGATTCAAACCAGTTCTCTCTATCCAAAAAAATAAAATAAAATAAAAAGGCTTGATTCACCATCTAAACTACTTTTTGCCTTCCATGTTAAAGTAAGAGCCGTGTCTAGGGAAATGGTACCTGAAAGGAATCCCAGATCATGTACCTGGTTCTATTTCTTTAATGACTCTCATTCATTTTTTTTAAGGTACATTATTCAATTTTAAAAGTCAGAGGTACTTGTACTTGTGGTCCCTCTTTCTCTTATTTCAAGCTCATTCACTTCATCAAGTTTTCATCTACTATGTGTCCCAAAAGGCTTGGTCTTGTGTTCTTGCATCTAATCATAGTTTCTCTCCTATCTCTTTTCTATCAATATTCATATCTTCTCTCAAATATTTAGCTTTGATCATCATATCTTATCTCAATTCCTTTCAATAAACAAGACAAAAATATCTTGCTCAATGATTTGAACACCTTCTTGTAATAGATATATATGTCCTCATCCATTTCTCTATCATATCTTGTTTCATTAGCTATATTCAGCAAGAGTTCTCCTTGAGGACGTAGCCAAAGTTGCTCAAAATCCTAGTTTTGTGTTTTAAAATCTAGTTGTAATGGTTTGAATCTAAATTTGTTGATTGACTGGTGATCATGTATTATGAAAAGAATATGGCCTTTTTTTCTTAGGCATATATGTGATACCACTCTTCAAAACTGTTCCTCAATATTTGATTAAACATAAACGCATTCTCAAAGACTCCCCAGGGTTTGAATTTCCAGAATTGGTAGTCTTGTTTATCTCATAATAACTCTCCATCTTTGGGAGATCTGGTCAACATTTGTAACATGATGTGCTTCATGGTACCTACCTGTTTGACTTCTTATCCTTTGAATATAACTACCAAGAAAAGAAGTGAGTGATCTATGAAGTGAGTGATACTTGGTACGAGCAGGTTAGCAAGAGCTGAAAGAGCTAGGAGGTTGAGGCAATGTCTCGACAAAAAAAAATCTAACCTGCAAACGTGCAGGGATCAAACAGAGATGAAAGAAACATAAGATCTAAATGAACAGTCAGTACCCTCGAGTAATGTGATATGATCTTGTGCGGGAAATGACTCAGTATGATTCTCTATTTGACGAGGAGGAAAAGAGAATCAGAGTGGTTGAAAAGTTTCCCTTATAAATGAGTAAACGCATACCCCAATCATGCAGGTGTTTGAAAAAAAAGGGGAGGGAAAAGAAACTGAGAAGGTAAAAAAGAAATACGACAATCACATTTCCTCAACCAGTTGAAAAGAAAAGAGGAAAAACAAAAGAAACTAAAAAAGGAAAAGAACTTATAATAATCTCATCTCCTAAATCACACTCTGGCCACGCTTTCAATCAATTATTGTCTGTTTCAAGATGATACCTACTTTCTTCAAGTTCTATCTTGAATCTCTTCAACTCTCTTCTCCTGAATCTTCAGTCTTGTATGACAGCATGTAGAGATTGAATCATAACATACGCAACGAGATCCTTTTAACATGCGTCTGAGTACTTCCATGCTTTAATACTCATGTATGTGTGTACTCCACATCTTGTACAGTAGCAAGACAAGAAATGAGATGAGATGTTTATTTTTGAGGCTCACACTCATCAGACCAGTTTTGGTCCCAAGTTCCAACTATAATTAGGAATTTCCAGGTTTTTGTGCCTGACAGGCAGGGGTAGTCGCAATATGAGAAGCATGAGGTCTTAAAACTTGTCTTAGTGATGAACAGCAGGTTAAGATATCAGTCATTTAAGACTCATAACTTATCAAGTAAGGATAAGGGTTGAAAACCCTACTAGACTGCTAAGACCATTACAAAATTTAGTGATTGGATATTAATCTTCCCTTTGGTTTCCCTGATGATTCAATGATTCATTTAACTTTGTTTTCCAATTCACGACCATATTTGTCCAGCATGAAACAAAATTCATCTTGACATGAGACCTGATGTTTAGAGTGAATCTTTTGGTACCCAACTGGCCATACCTACAAAAAAAAAACTGGTGACGGAAGTAATTAGTTTTGAACAGTCATTTAAAAACCGTTGTCATAGTCAGCTTGCGCGTACCCATCTTTATTTGTTTGAAATGATTCGATTTTTTTTTCTCTCTCTCTCTCAACAAAAAGGAAAAGATTTAGGTTCCATCATGATTTTTGAGATAGGTTCCGTTTGTTCACACATTTTCCCTAATAAATTTACGTTTTGATGACACAGAACCTTCATTATGAATTGATTAATTTCTGATCAAAGGTTGAGTTATGATCAGATCTGGAGAAAGCGTATTGTTTGTGCTAGATATCACCTATCCAGGGTATCCTTGTTTTGCCTTTCTGAATCCTATTCACGATTATAATTTAAAGAAAATAATGATAATGGATTTTGTTACCCTAAGTCGAGAACAAAAGCAGTCAGTTAGATGAGCAAATAAATTCAATCTCAATGAGAATTGGATTATAGTAGTCAAAGTAAATTTAAAGTAAATCATGATGGAGTTGAATGAGAATCGAAATAAGAGTATGTTTCAACAAGGCTACTTACCAATCTCCGCTTTAGTTTAGTTTACTTTCCACCTTTTTTTTTTACATTCAAGCAAAAACTCCTCTTACTTTGCTTCGCTTTGTTCTCGGGGTTTATGTTGAGTGTAGTATTCATGTAAGGTACGGTACTGTGCCTTCAATCAATGAATGTATGGTCCGATATTTAGTCAGTCCAGCACTTGATAATTCAATCAAGGAGCAGCTAACTGTACTCAAAGAACGAATGTTGTTCAGTACGTACCAATTCAGATCAGATTGTTACTATCACTACCGATAACCTAGAATCCAATTCTACTTCCTACACACTGGTAGACACGAACTCGTATCATAGCAGGGAAGCAGAGAAAGCAAAGAGTGGGAACTGAGATTTAGCTTGAGGTATAAGTACAAGTAGATATTAATATGTATAGTAAGTAATATGTAGACGAGACTCGATGGCGGTGAAGCGGTGTGATATATGATATGGTACTGGAATGTAACAAGAGTGTTACGATTACTGTAGAGTCAATTTTGAATTTCTGATTTTAGTCTCCACACGCTTCATTTTTGACTTAAGTACATACCCCTTGAGGTGTGTGTGTCCCCCAAATTGCCTTCCCACCGACTCAGTCTAGTAGAGACTTGAACTCACTGATTGACTGATTTATTGAGATTTTTATCATCACCAACAAACAACCTCTTTCAAACCCATCTTAAAACCCTCTTCTTTCCTTCTTTTTTTTGGCTTTTTTTTATTTTTTATTTTTTTTTATTTTTTATTTTTTTTGCTTTTTTCTTTTGGCTTTTCCATTAAACTCAAAAAACCATCAAGAAACCCAACTCAACCCTTCTTTCCTCGTCCCTCCTCCGTCAATTTCACTCCACCTTCGACCACTTACACTCACACTCACACTCACACTCACACTCAGACCTAGACGCGAACCCGATTTGATCGTCTCCAACAGATTCGACTCAATCACCACTTGCTGATCTGTCTGCTCCCCTTCCCTTCCCTTCCCTTCTCTGCCTATCTCATCATTTCATTCTAACTCTTTCACTCTCATACATCACCTCACTCTCCACTCGCAAAAACCGAATACCCCGAACATCGTCCCATCTCATCTTACCTTCCATCCTACCCTACATCGACCTTCGAGCAAAAGACTTTTAGTCAACTTCTCATCAACTCACCCTTCGTACGTTCTCTTACTTTATCCCTCACTCCCTCTCATTCTTTCATCCATCTGACTTATCAGTCTTTCTTTCTCAGCTCGGCGCCGATTTAAGCCGAGTCATGGCAGACCAAGGTGGACAAGAGATCGACCTGGATTCAGTGATTGACAGACTATTAGAAGGTAAGCTTGACATTCTGTACTTGTTTTGTTTGGTTCGAGTCCTTTCTGTATCCCCTTCGACGCGACCGCTTTAGGTCGTTGATTGATGACCGGTTTGCTTTCTCTTTGATTGATAAAATAATCATGTTTATCATTCATTACTGTCATCTATTGAAACAAAACAAAACAAAAAAATAGTGCGAGGAAATCGGCCTGGAAAACAAGTTCAACTACAGGAATACGAGATCAAGTTCCTCTGTACTAGAGCTAGGGAGATCTTTATCAATCAACCGATTCTACTCGAACTTGAAGCTCCGATCAAGATTTGTGGTAAGTGATTGGTTGGTCAGAGCGGACTTGAAAAAAAAAAAAAGATGGATTCAAACAAAAATAGTAAAAGAAAAAGCTTTCACTAAGGCATGCTCTTTTGCTACTACTACTGTTACTCTCGATCGATCAATCGATGAAACAAAAAAACTTAGGTGACATTCACGGTCAATATTATGATTTACTTCGATTATTTGAGTACGGTGGTTTTCCACCTGAAGCCAATTACTTATTCTTGGGCGATTACGTGGATCGTGGTAAACAATCTCTGGAAACGATCTGTCTCTTACTTGCTTACAAGATTAAATATCCTGAAAACTTTTTCATCCTTCGAGGTAATCACGAATGTGCGAGCATCAACCGGATATACGGGTTCTATGATGAATGTGAGTAAAGATTCAACGGACTGACGTTCAAGTAATGAAAAGCTTTTGTCTTTGTTGAGGAACTGACAAGAAAGTGATGAACTATTGAAAAAAAAAAAAATAGGCAAGAGGCGTTATAATATTAAACTCTGGAAAACGTTTACGGATTGCTTTAATTGTCTTCCGATTGCGGCTATCATTGATGAGAAGATATTCACTATGCACGGTGGCTTGAGTCCTGATCTACAGAGTATGGAACAAATCAGACGGGTCATGAGGCCTACGGATGTACCTGATACAGGTACGTACGGCGCAACCTCTTGTCTTTTTGTCTCTCCTGCTTTTTTGGTACACACTCGATATTGCGCCATCGATTCCAGTGTCACTTTTTTAGACAGTTGTCCCTTAGAGAGTATCAATTGATGGTGGCCGATTTGTGTGAAAAAACATAGGTTTGCTCTGTGATTTACTCTGGTCGGATCCGGACAAGGATATCACTGGTTGGTCAGAGAACGATCGTGGGGTATCGTTTACGTTTGGACCGGACGTAGTAACGCGTTTCTTACAGAAGCATGATATGGACCTAATTTGTCGTGCACATCAAGTGGTGGAGGACGGATATGAATTCTTTGCTAAACGTCAACTCGTCACCCTCTTCTCAGCTCCAAACTATTGTGGAGAGTTTGATAATGCGGGGGCGATGATGAGTGTAGATGAGACACTGTTATGTAGTTTTCAGGTTTGTAATGATATTCTTTTCTCTCTCTTTTTAATTCTTTGTACTTTGCTCATTGATTGCTCATGTTGCCTTACAAATCAATAGATTTTGAAGCCAGCAGAAAAGAAACAGAAATTCATGTACGCAGGTATGAATTCGGGTAGACCAGTAACTCCGCCACGAAAACAAAAGAAGAAAGACGGTAAACCGGCATGATCTTTGAACTTAAGATTGAAGTAGAATGATGAGGGGTGGAAATGTAAGTATGTGTGTGTGTGTGTGTGTGAGGGGAGGGGATCGGATAATTTACAACCTTCCTGTGTCTTTTGTTTCTTTGTTTGAAGCCTTTTTATACGTGTCCCACCAATCTTCCTCTCCCCCTCTCCCCCACTTTCTCTACAAATCCGTCGTCATTGCTCTTGCCTTCTTCTCTGGATCACCTACCCTACCTAACAACTCCTCCCACTCACTCAAGAGTCAAACCAGCTACCTTCATCTAACACAATGCTTTTTTTTTTTGATGTTTTTTCTCTTTTTGTGTGCGATAGAGGTCCTTCTTTTTTCTTTATCTTGTTCTTTTTTTCACTTGCCGTTTTCTTCATTTATTTGTGTCTCTGGTGTGGGCCGTTTTTTTTTTGTGTCCTACCTTTGCCTCCCCTTTGGTGATTCATTTTTGTTTTGGTTATGTTGTTGTTTCTGGCTCTGTGTAGGTAGCTGTGTGTGTGTGTGG
>KI573982.1:541-13259 GCA_000500245.1 Cronartium ribicola 11-2
CATCTAGTACAACTTTCTCCAGAGCCAATCTTACTTTGAGGCAAAGCATATACAACCACACACAATTCAAAGTTGGTAAACTGACGGCCAATAAGATTACTAAGTCCTTCCAAAGGTGATGAATCAGTGAATCACTTTTACATTCAAATTGCCAAACATTTAACTATTTTAATTTTCAAATCATTTTCAAGGTTTTGAAGTTGGAATTGAGGTGATAGTGATGGTAGTGACGATGTAGCTTGATCTGAGTGATACCGATACAATCTCTAGGACAGAGAGAGAGAGAGAGAGAGAGAGAGAAAGAGAGAGAGAGAGAGAGTAATACAGTACAACATAAAAAACTTTCACCTGTTGGCAAAATCACATAGTTCAGCGAAAGGGAGAACCATGACCTTCATGTTGTTCAGAAGAAGTCACCTTGAAACTACTCAACTTTTTCTTTATGCTTCCTTGACTATACCAGCTTGATGTTTTGTAGCATGAGTGCAGATTTGTTCCATCTTGGTCCGAGCTTGAATGCAATCGTTCTCGGCCTGGGCTTGAATCAAATTGGCCTTGGTTTGTGTGATTGAACTCGATGAATTTGAAGGTTTGATTTGATGGATGCGAGTGAGTGGTGGATGAGGTTGACGAGGGTTTCTCAAGAAAGATTACCGATCACCTTCGTTCGGATGAGGGGTAATCATGGCAAGTCATTGCTTACCTCATCAGCTACTACAGTCTGTTGTGACTGTAGCAGCACGTGAGTGTAGGGTGTCGAGTGTAAAACTCGGACTTGGGTGGATTTGGGTGGTGGATAGATCGAGACCGCGAGATAGGCGGAGATAGATCGAGACCCGCCACCCACTGCTCTAGGCAGTCAGGACGGACCACCTTCCTGGCTACTGTAGGCAGTCGTTTACAGTGTCCAGAGGTGAGTCGGGAAGTCAAGTGCCGTGAGGTGGCACCAAAAGTGGTGGATAGGGTACTCAACATCCAGCCCCAAAACAAAATTTTGTTTTGCAGGGGAGGATGTTAGACAGAGGTACCTTTAGCAACTGTATAAAAATGTTTGAATGCAGTTTGATGAGTACTATTGGTGTCCAAGTTTGGCTCGATTGTGCTAGTAACTGGATCCAACCTTCATGCGGTCGATACGAAGGCTCGTTGATTGACTCAATTTATTGGAAGAAACCCCACCGTGGAAAGCGCAGTCGGCCAAGTGACGATGATCATTACTCATATTGGTCGGCCACCCTTAACTTGAGCACCTCACCCGGACTCGGCCAATCACTTCAGCTCCATCAACGCTCACCTCCACGCTATTATCAACCTTTTTGGTCTGCCCTGATCCTCAAAGCCGACTCACATAACATCTTCCCGGCCTTGCATCCACTCCAAGTCATAAACCGAACTGCATCCGCTCCCAATAGCTGACCTGAGCGCATCTTTAATCTTCAAATCAACTCAGGACAATTCAACTTTTTACTTTCACCAATTACTTTTTTCCAATCTCATCCACTCGTCACCAACTCCTTCTTGACCCCCGAAGCGCATCTTCTATAGCGTCTACAATAACATTATCACCTATCATCACGTTCATATCAACATCGGCTCAGCTTCTTTCACATGTCTTTCGCCTACCGCCACGGCCATGCCCTCTCCGAATCATCCAACGGGCGCCAACAAGCACTCGAAGCACTCGAAGCTTCTCCCACGCCCAATCTGCTCAACCCGCGACATACCACCGATGACAGCCCGGCCATCCTACCCGCCCGCCCCACCGCCCGCCCGCTAAGCATGTGGTCCTACTCATCCTCACCTGCTATGACGCCCTCCAGCTCGGCCACCGCCGGTGCTGGTCTCCACGCCGGTTCATCACGACAGTTCACCCACAACACCCTCCATTCGGTCTCGGGTCCGAGCCAAAGCCAGAAACGAAGCTCACATTGGGCCGTGATCATCCTCCCGCCTGCTTTCCTTCCCCACTCCCCCCCGCCAGCCCACGTATCTGGATTCGCTCACGGTTATGGTGCCTCGGGTAGGTATTCGGGGGGAATCCTGATTCCTTTACAAGCTACAGTTGAGTCTTTTTTTTTCCTGCCCTTTTATTGGGCGAGCACATATGGCTGATATCCTAATTATTCCTGCATAGCTCACCCTACAACTGGCAGCGGTCGCCCGCGACTTCTCGCTGCCCTCGACCGGTGGCTTGACGCTTCATCTCAATCTCAATGATCAGGTTTATGGTGCGGGCGCGCCTCGCATCACCGAAGACACCTGGCCCGTCCTTTTCGGATGGGCCTTTGATGAGCCACCGGACACGCTACCGGGCCACACTCACCCTCCCAACGGCCTTCTAAGTTCCATTGGACTTCGTTCGTACCTTTTTTATCCAATTTTTCCCCTTTCTTTTGCAATCAGGATTATCAGGAATGAGTTCACTGATTTCACTTTTTTACTTTTCTTTTTTCATTTTCTTACTTTTCAGCTGTCGCTGCCCGGCTCGAGTTTGATATTGACCTCCGCAAAGCGCGCTGGTATGAAGCCTGGGCTAACTCCAGTCACCCTACCTCCAATATTCTCCCCAGCTTTCGCGGCACGCCTCCGAAAAGAGAGTCCAAGACGCTTCAGACGCTTCACCTCTCCAATCACATCAAGGCAACCGCCGAAGTGGCCTCACCCTTGGCTTCTTCAGCGTCTCCCTCCGGTCCGCGTAGTACGGCTTCATCAGGCGTCGGATCACGCAGGGCGGGTTCGAGATTGGTCGAGAATGGTTGGAAGACTGGTGAAGAGAGTCAGTCTAAAATTGAGGAACATCAGACCAGTGATCTGGGTTTACTTGATAGGTCTTGTCCTAGTAAACTGTTGGAGGAGGACAAAGGAGAGCTGGAAGAAGCCGAAACGGATGTATCAGATCTAGAATCTATACAGGATGCCGAGAATCAAGTCATGCGATCGAGTCAGGCCCGCCACGACCATGGGGGCATTGGCAAACATGCTGGGTTGAATCGAGACGGTCAAAGCGACTCGAGTCGATCTGAAGCTACACCCACCACACTCGACTTCAGCTCTCGTGATCTGGTCCAGTTAAAGGGTATCTCAGATCAGCAACCTTCGACTGACCAGCACATGATAGTAACTCAGCAAGAACCGTTGAAGGCCATAGATGCGGCCGACAAGGACCAAATACAGCGGGAGGAGGCGACTGATGTCCGATTATTGATTGACAAAAAGCAGCAGGCGCACATCCAGGCGCAAAACGTTGACGGGGGTCGGGGCGAACTTGGGCGGGCGCAGGAGCGCATCAAGGCCGATGAATTGAAAGCTATAGAGTTTGCGGAGCAAGAGCGGATTGAAGCAGAAAAGCTCACACAAGCGAGGCTTCTAGCTGAGAAGGAAGCGGCCGAAGCTGAGGCCAAGATAATGGCGGTCATGGAAGCCGCGGAAAAAGAACGGATTGAAGCCGAAAAGGTGACACAAGCGAGGGTTTTGGCCGAGAGGGAACAAGCCGAAGCCGAAGCCGAAGCGAAGATTATGGCAGCCATGGAACTTGCGGAACAAGAAAGGATCGCAGCGGAGAAACGCATACAAGAGAACTCGGACCTCGAACGGAAGAAGAACTTTGCAATCGCTGAAGCAGCAGCCATCAAACGTGCGGAATCGGACACCGACTCAACATCCAATCGTCACACATCTCACCCAACGAGCTCCATTTCATCCGCTGCTTCGTCCATTCGCCGATTCTCTGGTGACCTGTTCGCCCGACGTCAGTCGCAAGCCGAAAAGGATGAAGAGGAGGCTCAAATAATTGCGAACGAAATGAATCGTTTGGTACAAGAAAAAGCCCAGCGTGCGAGCGTGGCTCTTGTCTCAACGCCGCCTCGAGCACCGTCCCCGCGGACACTGGCCACGGTGCCCGTCAAAGAAGGTCCCCGAGATCCTCTTCCCCCTCCCACTAGGTCCAAGGTCATGATGCTAGCAAAGGCTTTCGGGGACGAAGCGTCTCGTGCGGTCTCGCCTACTTGGATTTCAAACAAGCCGCGTTCGCGATCAAGCCTTTCATCGGTTCACACTTTTGACCCGTCTGCGCAAACTTCTTTGTTACAAATTGCATCCGTTCCCGCGCTTGCTGAGGTATTTGATCCTCTTTTCCATGGATCCTCTTTGACAAATCAACTAGCGAATCGTGTGCCTATCACCCGTAGTCGCTCTTTGAGTACTAATATTTTGTCGAACTTTTTTCGATTTCATACCTTTCAGCAGGTCCCATCTGTGCCTACCGTTGTAGATCCACTGGCACCTCTCCTGTACTCATATTCTGACCATAGCCAGCTCTCTGATGATCTGGCAGATTTCATTGTCCGTGCTCAGGACGATGCACTGGCCCGTCATCAGAAGTTCGTGATAGCCTTATCAGGTGGGAGCTTACCCAAGCTCCTGGCTTCCGGATTGCTTAACAAAGAAGGAGTTAAATGGGACGCATGGTAAGCAAGTCATCAAATACTTCATGTCACGTCTTTCTCTGATTAGAGGGAAGCTGTTTCTTTTTTCAGGAGAGTGTTTTTTGCGGATGAGCGAATTGTCCCGCTTGACCATCCTGACTCGAACTTTGTCGCATGCATGGAGGCATTATTCTCAAAGGTGCCCATCGAGCGAAGTCAGATCATCACGATCATGGGCCTTCCACCCGACGGGATGGATCTAGATGAAATCTCGGGTGACATCGCGTCAATTTATGAAGCTCAGATCTTGGACGAGATTAACCTCGAGCCGAACCACCCGCGATTTGACATGATCCTGCTTGGAATGGGTGACGAGGGACACACCTGCTCCCTGTTCCCGGATCACAGACTTTTAGAATCCCAGGCGATCGTCACCTGGCTTAATGATAGTCCCAAGACTCCACCGCACCGAATTAGCCTTACTCTACCCGTGTTAAACCTTGCTCACTCATTAGCTTTTGTTTGCACTGGAGCTGGCAAACAGAAAATGCTTGCTGACGTCTTAGAACAGGGCTCTTCTCGACTAAGGCCGGCTAGCTTAGTCAAACTCGCCGGACGCCCGATCTCGTGGTTCGTGGATGCAGCAGCAGGAGAGGGAACCAAACATACCCGAACTTCGTACCGAAGCCGTTCTGTTCCTGTCGCTCAGACTGTTGATACATCAGTACCAACTCATGCCGTGCAAGCCACATCCTCAGCGAGCTCGAGCACTTCCAAGGTCGTCTGTGTAAGACTAGATCGATATCCATTCAATCTCGTTGTCTATCCGGCTGTCTATCCTAACCTCGAAACTATGCTCTATCCGGGTCCTGTTCCGTGCATGATGGATCGTAACTTCTGCGTTCGCTTCCTGTTGCAGTTCGATATTAATTTGAAATCCTCAGCCAGCAATTTTGCACTAACTTCACTAGACTCTGAGGCACAGAATCACGCAGAACTTCAGGCGACCGTAACTCGGACGAATCAGGTCGATTCCATCAAATCTGTTAATGATCGATATCGGAGTTCTGACAGGGGGCTAGTTGTGGACCTTCCCGCACCTGCACGACCTTGCATCGATACCGAGGCTGTAAGAATTCCAGTCTTATCCTTATAACCTACAGATCTATCGAAGTGTATATCCCCATGTACAGGGTACACTTTATCTGCCAATGTTGCCTGACATGATCTTACGGCCGAAACTTGTGAAGGTTACGTTGGATCAATGCTCTGAAGACCCAGTCAGCCGCTCATTCCTAAATACCGGCCCGGCGGAGCTGGACCCATCGCATTCGGTAAGGATCAAACTTTATCCGTTTGTGCGAGGGATTATCTACCCTTCAATTGAGGAGCTGGAGGAACAATCGAAAAGCTCTAGCGCCGGATTAGCCACATTAGTTCTCACATCACATCCACCTCTCCCTTTTTCGCAATCACAGAGAGAGCTGGTTAGAAAAACGTCAGAGAAAGTTTCTGTCGACCAGAACAGCCGTTCGCTAGCATCAGATCAGACCATTTCGGGGGTCTCCACTGAGTCTTCATCGCTGTACTCTGCATCAGTGAAGGTAATTGGCACTCGGCCATCACCACCTTATCCTTACAACATGCAGATTTACCAAGCGGTGTATCCTCACATCGTACCCTCCATCTATCCGTCCCTTTCACCTCAGATTCTTGACTCGGCCGTCTCAGTCGATAATGGAACGGTGACTTCATGCCGCTCGTTATCTTCACAAGCAAATTACGGCATACTAGATCCGTCGTTTTCGGTAAGGATCGAAACATACCCTTTTAATCGTGGAATCGTTTACCCTTCGATCGTCGATCAACATATCGTTTCCTCATGTTCCTTGCTTTCTCAACCTAAGCAGCATACATACCATACAGATTCGGGCGAGAAAGATTTGGAGAATCTTACTTCCGAGGGACCTTCTCCCGCTTTAGAAAAGGTAACCCAATGCTTTCAGATTTCGGGTTTATATCCTTTTGACTTACAGATATATCCCAACATCTATCCTCATATCGCTGGCTCAATTTACCCGTGCCTGCCACCTCAGATCATTGAACACACATCAACGACTATTCTTCAACCGAGCTTGCCTGGATTTCAAGATTGCGGGCCTAGTTTGTGCGCCGAAATTCGGAGCACGTCCTCAGAGTTGGACACATTGACATCGGTAAGGATTGGAATATACCCATTTAATTCAGGAATATATCCATCAATGACCAACGGACGCGACCGAACAATTCCATCTTTTTCCTCGAAAAATTTGTCTTCGCAATCACAGACTCAGCTCACAGATCGAGCTTCAACGGACTCTTTGGTCGTTGGAGAGTCGGACAAGTCCTCGCCCACATCACGCAAGGTAACAACTGCGTTAATGATACCTTGTTATCCCTTCAACATGCACATATACGGCGTTGCCTATCCTAATCTAGCGCACTCTATTTATCCGAATATACTTCCTCAGATCGTTATTCCCGTGTCATCTATCAGTAACGGCACACGTGAATTTTTTAGCTGGTCTGGATCTCAAGAACCGAGCACGGTCTCCGGACCTGGTCCATCGCCCGAGATCAAGTCCTCCAACTTGAGGTCACTAACCTGTAGGCCCAACTACCCTTACAGCCTTTCATACATCTATCCGAGCGTATACCCGAGTCTAGAGTCTGGGTTATATCCCTCGTTGACCCCAGTTTTAACCGCTTTGCTTCGATTGAATACTACGTCATTAACCGATACTTCCTATGCAGTACCCGCTCAATCAGTTTCTAAGGACTCGCCGCCATTGTCATCGACGACTTTTCTGATCGAGCAGTCTTTTGCCAGAGGCTTCGATGTAGAACTGAATTACCCTGTCAATTTGTATCAAGTATATCCACCGGTTTACCCCACAATCCTGCCCTATCCTAGTATCATGGGCGTTCCTATCAAACATGAAGTTGGGGAAAGTGTGTCTCAATGTAAGTCATTGCTATGCATATTCTCTTTGACGTTTATAATCAACGCCCATCTTTTATTGTCTTTGTCTTGATTTTTTTAGTGAGTTCGACAGTAAAGGCAAGACAAGAAAAGGTTAGTCTTTATGATCTGTCCTATCATATCTTAGCCCATACAAGGCTGATCTATCCATCACCCCACACAGCTCAATCAAACAGCTACGCGCAGCGTTTCTAAGCACCTCCATATGGCTCCCTCGAGCTCGAAAAATGTTGTCGCGCCGTCCATCAACCATTGCCTTATGGACTCAAAGCTCTCAGATGATGAGGTTTGCAAGAGTACCCGCGGCTCTGTGACTATACACGGCATACAAAGTCCGGTCGCCATCCAGCAGCCAACTCTCTCGGATTCTTTTCACTCGATCCCTTCCACACCCGCCACTCTACCTATATCAATCGAACCCTCGGTGTCCTACAACCAGCGTCCGAGTTGGCAAGAAGCTTTAATTGGTTTACGAACGCAATCTTCGACCCTTGATTCGTCTTTCTACGGCTCTGGGGCGCCTCCAATTCCGCCAGTCGATGCAATCAGCACAGCCCAGTCAAAGTCCTCGGGGAGTCCTGTCTCAGTTCAACAATCCAACCTACCCGATGTCTATCATCAAACCGCACCAGACCTGCTGTCACCTCAGTTGGCTCGGTCACCCCGGTCACCAGGCATCAGTGCGCTTGGCTTATCATTCAAATCCGAACCGGCGCAGATCCCGCTCGTGGGGTTCGGCCGACAAGGACCCACGCTCGATCCAGCATTTTATGGGGGCGCTGGTGGGATTTCGAACTCTCAGGTCGATCGCGGACTTACAACCGTTTCATCATCGCTACCTCGCAACTACCCCCCGCCTTCTCAGCTCTCGTACCCGGATACTCGGCTTCAGGGAGATGCGCGCGACAACGAGGCTGCAGAGTGCTTCAGCTCGCTTTCACCCGAACGAACGCCCTCAGCGGACCTCATGGACCGGATGGGGACGGAAACACCAATGGCAATGATCGAGTCTTTCAGCTCTTGTCAAGACGTGTACCAAGAAAAGGAACACATAAGTTTAGTCGAGCATGATGAGACAATTCAGGTGGTCTCTTTGGCGCAGGCGAGCGTGGTGACGCCTTCGATCGCAATTTTCCACGATCAGGAAGGCTCTGTGGTTCCGATCGATGATCGGACAGCGTCCCCACCGCAGGAAAATTCAAGCAGATGGAGAAGTCTACAAGAGACGGACTCGGTCGAGATGGAGAACGAACCAACGTCTCCTGACCGCTTGTCATCGAGCGACTTGATAGGGAAGTTGATCATCACGCCGCCGAGCACGGGAGCGATCCAGGCTCAGTTCTCAGTATCTCATGTACCTACTCTATCGGACAGCCAAGCCAAGACGATGATCTTTGCGGACAGGGAGATTGAACAGGTCCCACTGGCTCAGATCAGTCAAGTCACACCTTCGATCGCGGAATTCTATCGAAAGGACCCCGAAGCAGGAGCTGCGAAGGAAGAAGAACCGAGATTGCGCACATTGAAAGAGATGGAGTCCATTGAGATGAGCGTCGAGCCTGCGTCACCCGATCGACTTCCATCGGCTGACTTTACAAGTCGGATGATGATGTCACGCTCCGGATCCCCGGAGATCCAATTTGTGGACTATCCTTCGGGCATCAATCATGGGGTCCAAGCCTCTCAGGAACAATACTTGATCGAATCTGATAAGAAAATCGGGATAGTCAGCTTGTACGAAGCCAGTGAAGTTTCGCCCTCTATCTCGAAGTTTCATGTCAGCCGAGAGGAAGTTTCTACAAAAGAGGTTGTGGTAGATCCAAGCACGAACACTCATGGGGAACATTCAAGCGCTAAAAAAAACGTTAATATTAGCCGCTCGCCATCAGAAGCCAATTCTATCTTAACCGCGCTGGAACAACTGCAAGCAACCAGTCTTTCGCCCCGTGGTGAGTTGGTAGGAGATGGCCAATCGCACGCAGGGTCTGTTGCTGAAGCTGTCGTCGAAGTCGTACCCAAATTCGACCGAGCTATCGAAGGCGAAACTGATCGGTCGAGTGGCAAGCTCTCGTCTACAAACAAGGCAGATGAGTCTATTCAGGTCGAAGCTCAGTCTCCGTCTCACTTGCGACCCGGGAGTCTACCCCAATCCGTTGAGTCATCGTCAGCGAGTAGCAGCACAGCTGGACGGTCTCCTATACATGCCCTCTCGACCGATCAGTGGAGTCCAATGGCCACTACGAGGCGCCACCTCATCACCGATGATAATCATCGAGCTTCCTTGAACAATCGCATGTCCTTGAGAGTTTCGCCACCGATGTCACTTGACCTTTCACCCTTGTTGAGGGGCCTAGAAGCAAATGGTACGTGTAATCAAGCTCATGAATATCCGATCAAGATTCTTGATTTGAACGTCCTTTTGTTTTGTTCACAACCTTTTAGCAACCCGGGAGGGTGATGCTTCAGGAGCGGTCGAGGACCCAGATGTAAGTCGTGTATATGTGCCTTTTGGACAGTTGTCTGTTACAATTCCATGACGACTAATGCAGATAACTCTCTTATTGTGCTTCACATAGACTTTTCTAGCTGCAAATATGGAAGAGGATTCACCTGTAGACCCTGAAAATCCCCATGCCTTCGATCTGAGCCGATTGAAAGACATCACAGGGAGAACTCCCTCGACGACATGTGGTAGCGGTATAGATGACAACCTAGGACATGATTGGGTTTCGGGGGCCTCAGCGAGTCTCAGAAAAGAGTTTGACACATTGAGAAAATCTCAAGAAGCACAGATGACATTCTCTAGCAGTCCTATCCCGCTCGACAGCTATGATGAAGAGGAGTCGAAGCTAATTTTGGTAGATGAAGGCGAGGTGCCTCTGGTTGGCGGTCCCAGTAGCAATGGCCAGGTGTGTTGCAATTGTTGATAACTTTGTGCCTCATTTGGAGCTAATGCCTTCATCAACGGCGCTGTGATTTTCCTTTTGGTCAACGTGACTTCTCGCTTTTCAAAGACGGATGCGAACCCTCCTCCTCTACCTATTTTATTCCAATTTGCTGATCAAGAGGAGATTAGTGAGGGGCTAGCTCAGTTTGTAAGTCCAGTTTATCTCCCAGTGTCTGTGATACCAGAGTGAGACTAATCTCATCTGAGCTCACAGGTTTATGAGGCTCAAGAAGCTGCATTACAGCGGCAAAACCGTTTTCGGATCGCGCTCAGCGGCGGACTTCTACCAGAGGTACTTGCAGCGGGCATTCTCCATGACGATCAAATTGAATGGGCAAAGTGGTCAGTCTTGACATTCATGCGTAGATCGAGACGCCCCGCTACCTTGGTGTCTGCTATACTGACCACATTTTGGTTGGAACACAGGGAGTTGTTTTTTGTGGACGAAGCTCTAGTTTCTCCACATTCACCCGAGTCAACGTATAACCAATACCAACAAGCGTTATTGAATCACGTGCCGATCGCAGCCGAACACGTTCATACTATCAACCGGCTAGCCGATTCGGAGCTACAGGAGATCAAGACGATGGACAATGGTCTCGATACGGCCACTGACGGACTTGCTGACGATTATGAGCGGGAGATGTTGACGCTATTTCCCGGTGCGAGTCATGAGAATGGCTTGGCCCCCAAGTTCGATTTGATACTGCTCAGCTTGGGCGCTAATGGAGACGTCGGATGTCTATTTCCCAACCATCCGCTCCTTGGTGAATCGAACTGGTACGTGGCTTGGTTGGGAGACGCGCCTCAGGCACCCACACATCGAGTTACTTTCACACTTCCGCTCCTCAACGCGGCTCATCAACTTGCGTTGGTCGCAATGGGAAAGGATCGGGCCGGTGCGTTGGCGGATGCCTTGCGGCGCTCGGTGGAGTCGGATGTGCCGATGGAAGAGGACCGAGGCAATCCCGCTGCTTTGTTAAAGACGGATCCAAGGCCCATCGTCTGGTTTGTCGATAACGCTGCTGCCCAGGATACTGATTATCCTAAATCGCACTTTTGGGATGAATGATCATCTCCTCTTCTTTTGCGTCGTAGAATGTGTGGCGCATGATCCATCAAATGTGTCCTAGCAATTTGTATTTTTTTTTGGTTCAAATACTTTGTTGTGATTGCCAGTGCACAATTTTCTCTGTAATCTTCACTTCTTCTCTTCACCGTTTTGAATCCTTGAACAACTATTCCCGCGTGAGATGTAAAAATTTCTCTGTTATGTCACTTTCCCTTCGCTGGCTGAAGCATATTTGTATGAACGTTGGTTTCGTTTGGGTATCTCCGGCTCACTTCAAATGCGGGGTTTTTTGGTGTGGTGTTTCAAGAGAAGTTTAAATAAGTTAGCACTTCAGCACATTGGTACATTTGTCTGAGACGCAAATCATTCTTGGAAAAGCTATTAATCAAGCTTATCAAAACAGCCAGGCAGTGCCAACATGTTCATCAAATTTTGTCAGAGCATCCACACAGTGGGTACAGTTGTGCGAGACAAACCTGAAAGTGCAGTTTTGTTTCTGCACGGAAACGCAGACTTACAATGTGAACTAGTTTGCAAATCAACTCGAGGGATGAGCTGAATGAAAAACCCCGGCTCACTCTGTGACGGGGCAATCATACCTCGACTACGCACGTTAAGTACAATACCCTTAAACTACTAGGGTTTTAGAAGAAGAAAAAGCAGGAGGTCTCAAAGTATCGGAATGAGTAGGGAAAGGTCCGAGGCGGAAGGCTACGGCCGAAGATGAGGTCCTTTAAGCACTACTGAAGTAAATTGCGATACGACGAAAGAAATGATAACTATGATAGAAGTAAGAATTATAAACAAGAATTCGGATTTGTTCAACAAATCCTTGTGAAAGACTGAGTGAGGTGTGATTCTGTGAGAGAAAAGAGCTGCCCGGAAGGAAAAAAGGTAGACTTTGAGTCTTCTATTTATACACCACAAGCTCAGGTACAAAAGAAGGGTCTATATCCGTTGCTTCATCTAGTTAAACCCTGACCAACTGGCCAAGACAAGACCCTTGGGCCAAGCTGGTTTCGATACATATTTCCATGTCGACTCGTCCAAAGGGTCGTCCAATTCGGGTCGAGAACACATCAGGTGACGGTTGGTATCGTAAGGGTCCATTTACCGTGGAGTTCGTTATCTGTATCGGCTCCGAATAAGGGTCTTGGTCTATGTTTTTTTTTTTTAAATCTTTTATAGTGCATTACTTGTCTCTCACTCTCTCTCTCTCTCTTCACTCTCCACGCCTGTCGGGGTCAGTCGGG
>KI573984.1:0-11895 GCA_000500245.1 Cronartium ribicola 11-2
TAAGTCCATTTAGAATAACTTGAGATTAATATTGATACACAAAGTCTTTGTGGTATACTTTAATTCACATCACAAATTTAGGTTGGTCTGTCCACAGAAAATCAATCATAAATTGAATATTGTAGTATGTTAGTGAGATGTAAGTTGGATTGTGATAGGACAGGATGTATTTTTCTAAAGAAAAAAAAAAAAAAAGTGAAGGAAAGGGAGAATATACTTATTTGTGAATTCCTGATGAAAGGACTGGTCCTCAAATAATTCATCTCTTCATTCCATTGACACCTTTCACCTGTTGTGTGTGTGATTGGCTCAAGTTTGAGTCACAAGTCAACAGTTGCGGTGTGATGCAGTGGCTTATGAGAGTGGCTTAGTCAATTCAACTTTACAGAAACCATTGAATTGAGGTTGAATATATGCAGTCTAGAGATTTGGTCGAATTAAATGGTCTCAGGTTTTTGATTCGCTGACCGTTGAGATCGTCAATATGTACTTAAACCACTTTCTCAGATTCTCATCGATAGCCATTCACTTCAAACATTCAGTAAATAGACCATTTTAGGAAAACCATCGATAACAATGCCGATTCAAGAGTCGTCAAACGAAGAAATCATCCTCTGTCCAAGTTCATCCACTTTGACCAAGTTCGATTGGCTACGTGCATACGAGATTTCAAGAGTTTTACATACCGTGATTGAACCTGAAGAACTCAAATTATTACAAGTCCAAACACTGATCGAACCTGGATGGGAACAATGTAACCCAAATGATATACGTCATGAAATGATTGAATCATTGAAATTAAATGATCAGATTTTAATAAATAAAGACATAAGGATAATGAACCAAGTGAAATCAATACCAACTGATTTAAAAGTAGCAATCAATAAAGAATTAATTGAAGACAATAAAGAAACATATGAAGAATTATTAAAAAAAGTCGAATTTAGTCTTGAACTACATCATTCAATAAATCATGATAAAAATTTAAAATTTAAGATCCTAACACCAAAGTTTTGTAAACCTAATGCACTTTATCGTAAATATGGATCCAATAGATTTTTAAGTATTAAATTAGATTCTAATCAATTTATTAATCATTTAAGATCTCCCTCTTCAAAATTTATCATTACTAAGGAACTTACTAGGGATTTTTTTACTAGACCTTTAAGGATTGCTAATCGCGTATTCCATACTTTTTTGAGAAAGAATGTAAGATATAATCAATAATTTTCGAGTTAAACACGTCTGTTTTTTTGTACTGATCTTTAGTGAGGGTTATTTTCATATCATCTTCTTTTACAGGCAGAAGTTATTATGGTTGACTTACAATCAACACCGGGAAAGTCTATCTGGCCATTATTTTCAGAATTTATGAATGATATACTTGATATTGAACTTAATCAAAATTTATCTTTAGCAAAATGGGTTAGTACACAGTATGATATTTTACTCTAAGCACTAGTTTAAACTTTTTTTTTTTGATGGTTAATACAATATATTAGGTGGCACGGAGCTCTTTACTACTATCATCAACTAATCCAACCATTGATTTCAAGCCTGAAAATATTAGAAGGTAAGATGATCCAATAATAGAGTTGTATAGGTTTTGTAAAGCTGATTTTCTGTATATTTTGTATTCAGAGTACCTGACATATTTTCTAATTCATTATTAATCTCACATGATGAAATGAACTTAATTGCAGATGCACTAGGTTTAAACTATTTACCATGTTGAGTACTTTTTTTTGTGATTGAATTTTGATACCAAAAAAATGGATACTAATATTTGAAATAGCTGCAATTGAAGGAAGAATTCAAGCTAAAGAAGTTTTTGTATGGAGATTAGGAAAAATCCCGGAATCTGATGATGATGAGAATCATTTCATTCAATTATGGGAAGATCAAGTAAAAGGTTTTAAGAGTGTGATTTTTATTAAATTTATGGCTTTTTGTTATAATTTTAAATTAAAAGGATTTCAAAAGGAAGAATTATTTACTTCAATTTCATTAGATCAATGTCAAATCGTTAAGGGATTATCTGGGAAGGGTTCAATCATGACTGATGGAGCTGCCGCTATTAGTCATCTTGGTGCTTTACAAATATCTCGCGCAAATGGGAAGACTCCTGAATTTTTACCATGTGTGTGTGTGTGTGTGTGTGTGATACGCAAGATCACAACTCATTGTTGGTTCTATTAGAAAAAAAGCTTTTTAAGGGCAATTTGAACTGATAAGAGTCATGTACTCTTCTTGTCGCTACACAAAGCCGCATACCAAGGCAGAATTGGTCAGTTATTCCGAAAAATATGGGTTTGACCTTGTTTTCCGTGCTAAGCTAAAAAGTCATCATCTGATCTGATATTTGGCTGTGCTTCAACTACATAGGCTTTGCTAAAGGTTCGTGAACTTGAGACAAAAATTGTAAACTCCAATAAAAGATTAATTTGACTTTCTTTTTTGACTCCTATATCTCAGGTCTTTGGTTTCTAGATCCAAACTCGGATGAATTAGGTCAAACCTGTTGGATTGAAATTCGTGATAGTCAATGGAAAGCGGATTTGAAACTCGATTCTCGATTTCATTTTAATTTTTGTCGTCATTCGGTACCCGTGGAAAAAAGCGCGTCCTTGGGAAAGCAAAACCTTCCGGTAAGACTGAAATTTCAACAAATTAAAAAAAGAAAGTTTTTATATCCTTCAGCTGACCATATGAGCTGTTGTGAGTTTTTTTAGATCTTAGCCTCCAGAGGCGTTCCGTTATCCACTTTAAGGGATCTTATTCATGAAGCCGTTCAAGCTATTAAGGAGGACTTTTCAACTTCCGATCCACTCGATCTTGCCAAAACTATGGCACGTCAAACTTCTTTACTTGCTCAGCGTAAAACAACTCTCAGAAGTCAATTCAGATCTTTTCACGATCCTACAATTAATCGGGTTGATAAAACAATGAACAATTTTATTAAAGAATCTACAACTGATCAACTTGATCCACTTTCATTGGCCCCTATGAGCTTTGAGGAAGAGCTCACATGTCTTTTAACAGCTGGATTCTCAACTAGTAATAGACAAGTTGTTGAAGGGTTGAGGAAAGTGAAAGAAGCAAAGTTGACACGAATGGTTAGTTGTCTTAATTTATCTTCTCTTCTGTTGAGACGTTCTGGAACTGACTCGTCTTCTTTCATAGTTAAATTTTAAAATCCCTGTCACTCAAAGTGCTTACGTCTATGTGATTCCAGATCCGTAGGTCCCGATCCTTTTTTATCTAAATTTTTACTCCAAATGATCATCATCAACTTTTTAATTAACAGAACAGGTACACTACGAGAAGACGAAGCATTTATTCAGTTCTCGTCTTTTCGGTGAGCTCTAGATTGTAAATTCATAAGGCTTTCAAACCAGCTAGTTTTTTTTACTGTTCTACTTTTCACAGCGACCCGTACACTGGTCTGAGAGTGGCACACCTTGTTTGTAGCGCACTCATTTCTCGCGCACCATGTGTAGCTGTAAGTCTCATATTTCTAGCTCTAAAGTATTAATTGACTGATCTAACAAAAAAAAACCCCCTTTCTATTGTGTGTTTACAGCCAATCGATGTACAAAGGATTAATTTAGTTGCTAACGATTCACTTAAAAGAGCTTACTTTGATATTCTGGTCTGTTCAATTCATGGCGATAGGACACTTCTTAGTCTTTTATCTGGCGGTGTGTCTTCACCCTGAAAGTTCTGTCTCACAAACGTACATAATCACTGATGACTAATATGAACTACCGTACATAACGTAGGTGATTACGATGGTAAGGTGGATTCAAACTTTACTCCCCAAAAAATGATCAAGCTTGAGCATTTATGATATACTAATGTTTCTTATATCTTGAAGGTGATCAAGTCCTTGTGATATGGGATCAGAGGCTTGTAGAACCCTTTCAAAATGCTTATCCAAGTGCATACCACGAGCCTAATGAAACAGAATGGTTTGATAGTGAGTTTGAGCTAAAAGTGTTTTAACCTTGAGTTATTTTCCTTTTTTTTTTGACATTATGGGATAAACAGTTTTTTGACTAAGACAAAACAATATGCATTTTCTTAAAATTATAAAGAGGTTCTTACTCGGACAGTTAAAGATCAACTCCTACTACCTTATAAAACTGATTCTAAAATGTTCATGAATGAAGCTCAAAAGATTCTTTTGGAGGGATTGTTTACTCCTTCTCATCATTCAGTTTACTCTTTACGACATTCATTGTACTTCTGAGTTATTCCTTCAAAACAAAAACGCTATGATCTTTAAAGCTGATGATCGTTTTTTTGTTTTGGGGTTGGATGGATGTAGATGCGATTATATCCTAGGTAGTGAGGATCCTTTGACCTTTTTAATTGGTTGGATTTATGTCAAATGTTTGGACGCACCCAAAAGTGGTAAGTAAATTCAAGTGGTCAAAAAAGATCAGTTTTTTTATATTTTTTTTTCTTTTGAAAAAAATGACGAGCGTGTATGATCATAGGTTTAGTTTTGAGACCCCAAAAAGACGGGGAGATCATAGATTTGTTGAAACGACATATTCGGCGACTTAAAATCGGAGATAGAATGGATATGAATTTACCAATGCCAATTTTCCTGAAAGATGAATATCAAGGTAATACTCGATACTTCAAATATCCTCATGAGTCTATCTACGTCCTTGGTTTGTACTATTCTTCTTATTTTTAAAAATGGTTTTTATTATTATTTTTAGTTTGACAGCACTCATTCGTTTGTTCTGCTTTTTTACCCTTCAATAATTTTACTCTTCTTTTTTTTTTAAAAAAAAAAACAGATTGTCTGAGAGATACCATTTTAAAGGCTCGTGATGAATTTAGATCTCAAAATCAAAAAGAAGGAAATAATAAAGTTTATATAAAAGATCCAGATCTTTATGATTTCTTTTTATCACAAAAAAGTATATTTGATAAACCTTTTAAAAAAATCGAAGATGGACAAAGTGAAGATGTTTTTTTTAAATGGGGTAAGTTAGGTATTTGGATTGGAGTATTGAGGAGGATCCAACGTAAGATTTCGGTGAGTTTTTTTTTTTTTTTCTTTTTTCTTATTGACATGTTAAAAATGCGAAGTTCTTACTTACTTTTATTTTTTTCAAAAAAATCTTTATATAGAGTTTGAATCAGATTTATTGTAAGGCAGTTGAAAGATCTCAAAACGATCGTAGTAATTATCAATTAATTCAAGATAAAGATGGATACGTTCCCAAAGAGGATAATACTGTTTATTTCGTGTAAGTTTTATCTCTTTTCTTTCTTTCTTTTTTTTTTCAGAACTAAATTCTTTTTTTAAATTGAAAACTGACAAAACTTTGTTTACTCATTTTCTTTGAAATCTATATTGATTTTTTTGATTTTTTTTTTTCCGACAAAAAACAGGACAAAAAAATGTTTGAAGAGTTTTCATTGTGAACTTAGTTGGGAATCAGCATATGATGAAGATAAAGATGAATTAGAAGATTTAATTAATGCGAATGATAATGAGAAAAAGATATTCAAACTTTCTAAAAGAGCTTATCTTGATGGATTAAGAGCTGATGGATATGGATTATTAAAAGTGAGTGATTATCTGTTAATAAAAGTTAAGCGTCAAATTATTTTTTTGAAAAAAACAACAACAACATATTTGGTTATGGACAGGCTTCTTGTGCTTCTTACTTAACTAGCCCTACAGCTTACTTTCCATATGTGATGGCATTCAGAGAGGTTAGTAAAACTTTTTTTTTGTTGTTGTTGTTATCAAACTTTAATTAATTTTTGTGTGATAGATATGTTATTTAAAAGGTCAAGCAATGGCAGGAAAATATTGGAAACACTTTATACCTTTACAACTTTTAGAAGAAGAAGAAGAATTTGAAGCAAATCGATCAATAAGTTTAACCCAAGAATCTAATTCTTCTTTGGCATCTGTTGTAAAATGTATCATTAAAATGAGTGATGAACATAACTCAAACTCTCTGGTTTGAGACACCTTTTTTTTGTTATAATGATAATCAAAGTATCTGTTCATGTTTTTCTGTATTGTTATTATTGTTGTTGTTTAGGTCCAATATAGACTAAACAAGTTTAATTTTTTTTTTGATGTCTATGTATCTTTTTTTGGTTATGTTTTTATTCGGAAAAGTCATAATGAGAAAAGGAAATTATAAGTTATAGGAATTAAAATCTGAGTTTTTCTTATCAGTACAACAACACTAATGTTTGATAAAAGCTTCTTATATTTATGGATCAAGTTGAATGATTTCCTTCATGTCCAGTGATAAAACTTGATCATACCTTTTGCGAACTGAGCGAGTATGTACTTACTCAAGAAACTTATTCATCAATATACTAAACTCACATCTTACCTCACCTCACAAAAAGTCAAGCTGTCTGCGGCGTAAATATTCTTATAAAGAAACCCATTTTTTTCTTCCATTTTTTATTTTTTTATTTTTTTTTTAATAATAAACCATACCAAATATCTTTCTTCTTCAAATCCACAAAAAAACGAAACCAAAACCAAAAACCTGGGTTTTTTTATACATTATCTCAATTTCTAATCATCATCATAAATATATATATATATATTCCAAAACAGTAAAAATTAATATTGTAAAGGAGGACCATCATCTTGTCCATTGCTACGATAATTAGAATGAGGAGGAGGAGGAGGAGGAGGAGGATTTAAATTATCATTTGTAGACCAAGAAGGAGGAGGATAAGAACGTTGAGAAGGTTGATGATTGGGTGGTGGTACCCAACGATCATGTCTTTGACCAGAAGACCTGTTATTATTCCTTAAATTTCCTCTACCATTATTATTTCGATCATAAGATGATCCTTGCTGATTATATCCATTATTATTCAAATTTCTTGTTGTATTATAATTAGGTTCATTTGTTGATCTATCATGATTATATGTTGATAATGATCTATCATAAGATTGTGGAAGGATAGGTTGTGATCGATCATAAGACATTGTAGTAGGAGGAGGAGGACCTGACAGATGATTATAAACTATCCCATTGTGATTTTGTGGTGGTCCCGTTAGATTATAAATCGAGTGCGAATTATTAATTCCGATTGAAAACTTTGAACCAGAACCTAAGATTGGTGGTTCATTATTATTATTATTAGTATTAGTAGCTTCATATGGCATAAGTGGTCTAGGTGGTAAAGAAAGGTTTGGAGCAGGTTGAGGAAGTCTGGTTGAAGGTCTATAACTATTTCCACGGGAAGAAGAAGAAGAAGAGGAAGAAGAAGGTGGGTATGAATGATGTGGTGCTCCTCCTGCTCGGTTAGGTCCTGTTCGATGATGATGTTGAGGTTGTCCGACGTAAGCAGGTCCTGAAG
The DNA here is from genome assembly GCA_000500245.1 of Cronartium ribicola 11-2. NCBI lineage: Eukaryota > Fungi > Basidiomycota > Pucciniomycetes > Pucciniales > Coleosporiaceae > Cronartium > Cronartium ribicola. The sequence goes on from KI573984.1 coordinate 7,372, forward strand.
TTGAACTCATCACTCCACTTCCTCCTATAACTCCATTCATATGCTGACCACCACCACCTCTCATTCCACCATTCATATGCTGTCCGTTAATGTGTTGATGACTTCCGATATTACCATACGAAGCTTGAGGTGGTCCTTCACGATAGTTTGATGGTCCTCCTACTCCTTGATTATGTAAAGGAGGGTGCATCATTTGAGTTTGTGGACGAGGATAAGATTGTAACATCCCAGGTTGATTCATTGAAGGATCAGGTGGTGGTGGTAAAGAATTCTGATAGACATTCGTTGGTCGATGAGGTTGAACTATTGGAGGATTGAGACTAATTGGCACAGACTGAACTGAAACAACAGCCCCAGAGAAATCATTTCGCGGTGGTTGTGATTGTGGTGGAGGTGGAAGTGGTTTGGGGATCGATTGAATAGGTTGTAACCCAATAAAAGCTGCCAATTGAGTCTGTGTTGATTTCCTTTCATCTTTCTTCCTACGATCGTACTCATGTGACGCTTCATAATGTTGTAACCTGTAAAAAAGGGGGGAGAGCCAGGTAAGAGATCTATTCAAGATATAATGAACTTCAGGGAAAAAAAGGAGATAGTGAAACAATCAATTAACTTTGCAGGATCTATAGGCATGGGATCTGTCCAAAACCAATCATGATCTAATGCACCTTCAGCTGTTAATCTGCGAGTGGGATCTAATGTAAGTAATTTATCTAATAGATCTGCTAATTCTTTTGATATCCTTTCATATTCTTCTATTACTTTCCTTGGTCTATATGACCAAGATCTAATACCTTCACAACCCGGTAAACTTTCCCATCCAGGCATAGATTCAGAGCTAGGGCTTCCACATAACCTAATAAAAAAACAAATTGAATAATTCCCAATCATCATTTTTTTGTTTAAGAAAAAAAGTGATGAAGAAAATGAATTAAAGCTTACCGAAAGATTAATTCACATTGATTGATATCACTACTACCAGTAAGTATAGGACCACCTTTAAACATTTCACCGATTACACAACCTACACCCCACATATCTACAGGTGTACCATATCTACGATCACCTAATAAAATTTCAGGTGGTCTATACCATCTTGTTACAACACAATTAGTATATTCTCTTTTACGATTTAATTGCGATTCAATTGATCTTGCTAAACCGAAATCAGCTATAAGTAATTGACCTGTATTTGAGATTAATAGATTTGCTGCTTTTAAATCTCTATGTAAAATCTTATTCTATAAGAAAAGAAAAAAAACACCCGGAAAAAAAAAAAGAAAAAGAAAAGAAAAAAATGTTAGAAGAAAGAAGAAAAGCCTTTACTAATTAAAGGTAAATAACGAACCCGATGTAAATAAGCAGTACCCATTAATAATTGTTTAGAATATAATTTAATTTGACTAACACTAAAATTAATCAATTTGTTTTCAATTAAACCCGCTAAATCGTGATCTAAATAAGGAAAGATCATGTAAGTATTACCTCTTCTTTTTAATTTATAATTGCCTTTTGAATAAGCTATATCTATTACTGGTACAATATTTGGATGATCTAATGATTTTAAAATTCGAATTTCTCTTAATGACGTAATTGGTAACTAACAATCAAAAATGTAATATAAATAAAATTGGTCAATTTTTTTGGTAAGGAATAAGGAAGTTGAGGAGATAAAAAAGAGAGAATCCTTACGCCATCTAATTCATTATGAATTATTATTCTTTTAACAGCTACTACCATACCAATCTTAACTCCCATTTTAAATTCAATTAAAGGATCATCCATCCATTCATCATCATCATCTGTATCAATATCTTCTTCTTCTTGATTTGAAGAATCGATTTTTTTTTGTTTACGTGCATATTTTCTTCCACGATATATAGCTTTATAAACCTCACCAAATGTACCTTCACCTAATTTTTCTATTAATTCATATGCTTGTATGGGAGAAACACCTATGAATAATTTCCTTTCATTATTATCTTCATGATCTGTTTTATTATTATTATTGAAAGATTGCTTGATATTCTTGTTATGATTAGGGGAATTTTTTATATTTATTTGGTACTCATAATTTTGATATGACTTTGTTTTTGTGTTATTAGGTATTTTAACATCTATTGGAGTTTGAATTGATTGTTTTTCGTTATTAAGTGATCTTGGACATATTTCAGGTTGTTCTGGTGTTGTTGATTGTTCTATTGGATTTATAAGTGATTTATTTTCCAAGTTTATGATTTGATCATTGATTTTTGGACTTTGATCTTTAATGATAGGTTGAAATTGACCTTTTAATAAAGCGTTCCCAAGTGAATCAGATACGTTAATCGATGTTCTTGATGAGAATCTATTAGATGGTGGTGGAGTAAGTTGATTAGGTGATGATGATTTCTTTCTAATTCTTGGTGGTGGAATTGAAGGATATAGCTCGTCAATCTCAGTAGGATGTCTAGTACTAGATAAAGATCTCTTCCTAGATTTAGATCTAGATCTAGATCTAGACCTAGAATGAGCTCTACTAGAACTTAAAGGTGAAGAAGGTAAGTTTGAAGTTTGTTTTTTTATTTCTTGACGATAAGGTGAACGTGAATTTGAGATAGACCTTCTTCTTTTGATAGGTGATCTGTGACGTGACGAAACTGAATAATTTGATTGATTTTGATGATTATATTGATGATTATAACGATTTCTGATTGGTCTCTTATCATTTGATTGTGATATTGGAGTTTTATCTCTCCATGTTCGATCGTTCCTACGTTCGTTATTATAATCGTTAATTATGATTTGCCGTTGGTTTGAATTATTAGTTGAACTAGATGGAATTGGATAAGTTAGTGTTGATGTTGGTGGTAATGGTATTGATTTGTTAAATTCTCTGTCTTTTTCTGTTTCTTCTTCTTCTGTTAATTCACCCTCTTCTTGATCTGAATTCTCATTTTTCATGATTTAAATTAAAATAATAATTCCAACTTGAAGAACTAGGCTTGAAACTTTTTTGAGAGGTCAGTTCGATCGAGGGTTTGTATAATTTATTAAATAAGAAGGTCCAATAAATGTGATAATATCAATTTAGACAGTATCATATACATAGTCTCTATTGAAATTAGAGTTAAGTCATCAAGCTAAAAAAACAAATTGACTACTTTAATCACAAATAAAACTGTAACACCAAAAACATCCAAACTTAACTAAAGTCCTCTTACTTTGTGTTATCGCAGGGCTCAGGTGAGTCACTCTCACACTCTCTCTCTTCACTCTCCACGCCTGTCGGGATCAGTCGGGTCAGGAACGATGAGTTGACCAGACTGTCCCTCGCCGAACAGGCGCGGTAGTCTAGCAGGTTTAGCTTAACCTAACCCTCGTTTGGGCTTTGGCGAAGCTGTGTACCCTACATACGCCGTAACACTTTGGTATGCTGGGACCACTACTTTTGCTAAAGCCTCCGATTATGGAACATAAATTTCTGAATAAATGAGTTTCTTTGAACATGGTTTAGCACCAATCAATCATATCCATAAGACCATCATTTACTACAGTTTTATGCTCTACACCACGCATGATGTGGCCCGCTTGCCCCTTCTTCCACTCTTCAAAATCACAACATTACCAAATCCTTGGCTTGGATTCATACTATTTGAAATGAAACTTCTTGCACTCAATAAAGCATAGAAGGATGCCTCTTGAAATTCTGAGACAGACAAGTCTCATTATTTGCTAACTGATGAATCAAGATTAAATTGAACAGTAGAATATAAAATACTGATCACTCCTTTATTCTCACTTACTGTACTTCTCTCATTGATTGATGTGAGTTGCTAGGCAAAAAAAACCGTAGTGCATGATTACTTCTTTCAAGAATTTCTCAATGAAAACCAAAGCCCTCCACCACCCACCCAATAGGCAGAAGGGTGATTGTATTATAAAGACTGGTGATGAGATTTCAGATGGCAATAGCTGATGATTCATTGTACCAACCCTTTTTGAGAGGTATAATTTATTGATTTTGTCAGAGAGTAGTCTATATTACACACCAAATCAAGGGCTTACAGTAATATAGTACTAATTCTGATAGAAATGTTGATAAGCAAATCAATCAAGACTTACAAATCACGAGCCAGATCCTTAATTGGACTAGAGAGAGAGATATCTTCAAAGAGGCTTAATCAAGGTGTTCAATAATCAAAGCAAAAAGTAAATGATGGTATTTCTCGAGGCTAGTATTAAGGAATAATAGTGCTAGTGATTGGGTAAATAATAATGATTGAATAATAAGATGAATGAATTGAAAGTACACAAGAGAGGACAAGCTTATATACTGGAGAATAACAAAATAAGAAATAATGACAAGTCCACAAACCACGAGAGAAACATGGAATTCCTTCAGCTGAATGATGAATGACTAATCAATTAATGATGTAATAAGAAATGAGTGAGAAGAGAAATACACAAGGAATACAAATTACCAATACTGTTATTTATAGAATGGAAGAGCCAAGACCCATGGTCTGAGCTCCAGACCTTCTG
>KI573987.1:0-27897 GCA_000500245.1 Cronartium ribicola 11-2
CCGAGGATACTGTAATTACTTTTCTTCGGTGTTTCACCAAAGGATCTGTATGACACAGGTGTTTTTAGAAGTCTGATTTTGTGATCAGCCTTCTTCTTAGAGTTATTTTATTGATTTCTTTCTTAGCTTAACCCCTTTTAGAACTCTACCTCATCAAAATCCTCTATATCTGAACAAATCCCATCTCTAGAAGTAAAACAAGAGTCAGTAGGATTTGTTTCTCTTTAGTTTAAATTCTTAGGCATGTTTCTGGATCAAGTACTAACTTATTGGACACTCTATTTCTATCAACTACCCTGGGTTAATCAATCCCTGCTTTATTAACATAATATTGCTCAAATCTCAACATAGAGTGATTGCCATGGCCAATAAGAGTCAGTGAAGAGAAATACAAATATATTTGATTTCTGTTAAGCCTGATATATTCAGATAAGGCTTGAAAAATAAGCTTGTGAACATATTCATGCAATAAAAGCTATTCCTTAGTAGCTAGCCCTGAATTTTGTGGTTATTACTCCATTTCTTTTAGGACTAGGCTGACACTGATCCTGTAGCCCACAGGTCTTCTTTCTGTAGATCACTTTTACAAAAAAAACAATTGCATGATCCATCACAATGATGTACTGTCTCCATATCTCTTGACTCAAAAATGAATGAAAGAAAAACAACACAATTGGAATTCTTGACCCCCCAAAAAAAAAACAAAAAACATGATGAAGATAACTATTACAACTTAAAAACTAAAAGGCTAAATGAGCCCCCTTTATCTGATTTTTCAACAGTAAAACCTGATGAAAAAGAAGATGTCAGCATATAGTTCAAGTGCAATGCAAGCTACCTTGACACCTGACTTACAAAAGTCCTAGAAGGTCTTTGGACACAGAGGGGTTCTGACTTGACATTTCCTGTGTTTCATTAGAGCTGGTGGTTGAGGGAATGTTGCTGGAGCCATTGGATTCATAGTATTTCTTGGTCTTTTGATTCATAGCCCAAACTGCTTGCTTGGCAAGCTGATCAGGTAATGTTGACTTGTCTGTAGCAAGAATAGTAAGTTTCCTCTGTAAGTTTACTGAGTTCTTTTCCAACATCTGTTGACTGATCCAGTTGTTCTCCTCCATTTCTGCCACTTGTTGCTTCAATAAAATTGCAGCATGCTCTCAGTTCTTGTCCTCGACTTTGGAAATGGTGTTTGTCTTTGCAGAATTGGTAAGTCTTCTCTTACTCTTCTTGATATCACCTGGGCATTGATTCTGATGAGGACTCGCTTGGCCATCATTATTGTTGGAGTTCAAGCCTTTTGACAACTCAGATGCGTGAGGGACTTTCATGTCCAAGGTAGCTGCCACTTCTTGAGACAAAAATGGTACCATCCATTTTTTGTGCTCTCAAAGCTTTTCCCAAGCAAGCTCATGTTTGTATTCTTGACCACCATTTTTGCTAGAACACAAAGCCTTTGCTTGACAAAGCCATTCAGCTGGACTTGTTTCAGACCCCAGGTTTCAAGAAATAGTTGCATAGCAACTTGAAAATTTCAGATTTGCTGGACAAATCTTGTTTCCCCAGTTGCAAAGGGCATGCAACAGATAAGAGATGGAAGGTACAAAGAACCAAAATTGAGAAGAGTGAAAAAAAAAGGGACTTACTGGCTTTTCAGCTACTCCAAATCACAGCTGCACAATTTTTGACCTTGCATTAAAATTTTCTGTTGTGAACTTTCTCCAGAAGTCTAAACACATCTGGTTGTTGGCCCACTTTTGGTTCCTCACCAACTGTGATGTAGGAAACTTCAAGGTGTTCCTTCTTGATAGTAGTCCAATTTGTGCTTCAGGATTTCTTTTTGGTTTCTCCATTGAGTTTCTTTTGTGGCATTCTTCAAGGTTAGTGGTTGAAAAAGGTTGATCAAACATTGAAGTGGAAGGATGAAGCAGGTCAGAGGTGTGTCAAAGGTCCAGTCAAGGATGTGTGGGTTGTGGTGTTGTGTGGGTTGTGGGTGTGGTGTGTGGGTCAAGGGTGGTGTGCAAATCACCAGAGGGTCACTAGTTTGTGGATCACCAGGCTCTCATCAAATTTGATGAAAAAGTTGGTGATTTTGATGAATCACTGGCTAGTGAAGCCCTACTTGGGCACAAGTGTGAAAACCTGGGTTCCAGTACATCAAATTTGATGTAATGACAGGGTTTAATGAAACAACTGCAGATGCCCTTAGTGTTGGTGTTGTTACAGATGATGTAAAGTTTACTGGATATGTATGGATTGATTTATTTTTATTTATTTTTTTGCTTTGCTTTGCTTTATGAAATAAATTCAAAACCTCTTTTGGGTGCTCTTAACTCCAAGCTTTTTTTATTTTATTTACAAGCTATCCTTAAGACTTTTTACCCAACTGTTAGTTAGCTTTGACTTGAAATTTATGACTTATATCAAAGATCAAGTGATTTCTAGAGATATATGGAATTGATAACTGATCTGTGTGAGGTTGAGAACCTGATGGTTGTATGGTACTCCCTTGGTTGTAAGAAATCTCATTCTGGTTGCTGCAGTGAGTGGGGGTCCAAGGAAGTCCTATCGGTTCTTTCTCCAATTCAATTCAGTTTACGGTACTGTCTTAATAATTTGTTGTCCTTTACTACTGTTTTGTGTCTTAATCTCTCTCTTTTTTTTTGAATTTAAGTACTTACTGTTTTTGTTTCGCTTCCCTACTCTCAATTTCTTATATCCTTCGCACACCATCTCTCTCTCTCTCGGTCCGTTTTGATTAATATTTCTTTTTCTTGAGTCAGTCTCCCTTCATGTCTGGATTCGAGGTCACCAGTCGACCTCACAAGCAGCAACTCTCGATCTCAGGTCAACCTACATCTGCAACGACTTACTCCGTCAGTCCACTCGATTTCTCTTGGTCTTTCCCTCGTTTGCTTTACTGACTAACGCTCTTGCTTCTCCTAATTACCTACCTCTAGTCTTCCTCATCCCTCCACACCCTTCCAAGTCCTCCACTCCGTCTATCACCTGCCATAGCAAATGAAATTCGATCCTCAGATTCTGACCCAAAACCTCCTCGGATTCCTAATGGCTCCCAACTCCTAGTGACTCGTGACAGCGATGCGGCTTACTTTGTTGACCTCTCGAACTCTACCTCACCGGCCGCTATCAAGGAACGTATTTATGCTAAACTGGGTATCTACGATGACGAACATGCCAACTGTCGCATCTCTCGTGCTCGAGCTGGTCAGCCCATTGGTCTTCCACTAGATGACTGGCAACTCTGGGACCTGTGTATGCGCTCCAATCAGGATTCGGATCCACCTATGCTCATAGTAATCTCGGCACCACCATCGATCTCCGGTCCTCTCTCTGCTCATTCCGCTCATTCCAACTCTCACCTCCCACCCGCTTCAACTCTTCGACCTCTCAACTCACCTCACTCTCCAGATTCGAGTAGCCAGCCCAAGTACGAAGCTTACTCCTCATCGGGTGAGCGTGAATCTCCTGATTACAACGGTCATCTTCAAGCTCGTACTCGATGGCAGCATACTAGTATCGGTCGACCTGAGTCAAATATCGATCCCAAACATCCCCGCACTGGCTCCTTCTCTCAATCTCATCCTTCATCCTCTCAACCGCTTTCAAATCAAAACTCACTTGCACCACCATCACATCTCCCGCCTCATACTTCCTCACCCATCTCACCTGGCTTCTTCGAAGACCGTCGGGCCTCTGCTACCAGTCACAATACGCCCTTTGAAATCCCTGGCTACCTGCTTCCTCGCCACTCTAAACGTCCTCCAGTTGACAATCCAGAGGACCGGTCCAACTGTCCAACTCCTCACCCTATCTTTCGTCCAGAAGATTCCACTCGAGCCAGGCATCCTCAACATCATGGCCGTCGGCCATCAGAACCGACCCCACACGGCGTCTCACCTGGGTCTTCTCAGCTTCTAGCCGACTATGGTCGCCAGCCTCGTACGCCCGCCCCATCCTCTACGAATGCTCTTAGCCCTTACTCGTCCCGTCCTCATCCTCCATCGACCTCATCACCTTCTGCTCGGCGGGAGCTACCTGCAGCTAAGAGTATGGAAGATCTCCGTAATCACGGTGGCTACGATCCTCCGCGTTGGGCCTTACCTGGCGCTACTCACCCACCCTTGCCTGCACCCGGTAGGGTGCCGGGATCGACGGCGGTCCCTGTCCCACCCTTAAGAATCCCTCGCAACAACCATCACCCGAGTTCTAATGAACCCATCACTCCACGCTCTTTGCAACAGCTCTCAGCCAACTCCTCTCGCTCCAGTCACCATCCCTCCAGCTTGACTCCCAGCATGCCTTTCCCCCAGCCTGCGCCCTTACGAGGCCGCGCCGGCGTACCCGGGTACGGACCTCGGCCTAGCTCTTCCTCTGGTGCCACTGGTGGTTTTGTTCGTACTGAACTACGGACTGGCCCACCTCCCACCTCGTCTCGTCAACAACAGCCTTCTATTCAGCCACTTCAACCTCGACCACCTTCTGGTAATCGGTCCGGGCCGCTTCCGACTGAGGCTCGATATTTGGAGCAATCAGCTAGAGGCCAGCAGCAGTGGCCCCCTGAACCATCTCCAAAACGGCCTACGCATTTAATTGGTCAGTAGCTCTCCATTTCATAGAACAGAATGCTAGTACTCGTTACATATGGATCTGACGCCTACCGATATCGAATTTTGATCGCTACCACATGTTCATATACAAAATCACCAATTCATTTGAACTCAGACCGCTCCATGCAAGCACCTCTTGCTACACAGCCTCATATCCAGCATGCTGTAAGTCACTCGGCTCTCCAGATCCGGCCAGGTGACATCCTTCAAGATGCGGTTCCGCAGGGCGAACAACGTCGAGAACGACTGCGGGAGTTTCGAGGCGAGCGTGATCGTGAGCCTGGCATTCTTCGAAGGCCGATGACGAACCCGAACTCAAGTACGAGTGCATCCTTGCCCACTCGCCATCGGTATAGTGCTACTACTCGGACCCTAAATGCTTACACGCTTCCGGCTCGTCTCCACACTTCTTCAGGCGCGACACCCGGCAAAGTGTCTTCGTTCTCTGTGGGGACGAGTCAGCGGGCTGATGAACGCCCTGATTTGGGGCTTCCAAAACGGGTAGCGATTGGGCACGAGGGAGAGAATTCTAGCCGAGTTTTGAGACGACCACCACACCAACCTAAGAGCGCGAGTCAGACGAGCTCGGTTAGGTCATCTGACTCTTCTCTTCCCTCTCCCCTTTCGTCTAGACTGTTAGCCGATGAGTCTGGTGAGCGGGCTAATCATCATTCTCAACCGACCGGGCGCGGGCTAGATCGCAAGTCGCACACCCGAAGGCCACATTCGGCGCGCAGTTCTCCGAGTAGTGATTGCCCGAGTCCGGCCACTGAATCTAGTGTCTTTTCCTCAGTTACGAGTCAGAAACCACAGTTGGAAGAGGTCGATCTCGGCCCAAGTCCCACTAGCCTACTCGAAGACCTACTCCCGCCATCTTCATCACATCTCGCTTACGCATCACCCGACCTCGACTCCTCGCCTGACCCACCGCTCTCAACCCCTACACTCTTTGCTGGCCGCTTCCGTGCGCCCAGTCGACAAGCTAGTCTCGAGCATGGCTACAGTGACGAAGGCGTGCAGACGGTGCGCGCCGAAGATCTCTCGAAGGACCTGGCGGCACGCTTCAGCCAACTCCAAATGGACGCCACTGTTACCACTCGTCCGATAGCGAGCGAGACGGTGCATTCACACTCGACTTCGCGGAGCCCGACCTCGATGTCAATGTCTACAGGAACGTGGCGGACGAGTATGTCATCGAACCCAACGACAGCCTGTTCCAATGGCACCGAACTTGCCAAGGTAAACCCGTTTGGATTCATTGAAGACGACGATGACGAAGAGGTTGTCGGGACTTTTCTCACGCCTATGCAACCTTCCATCGTCGCCACTCCGCCGCTCTCAATCTCAGGAGGTAAACCAAAGCTCACGCTCAACACAGATACCGCTGATCCCCATCCGAGCCCACCCACCCGGCTCGCCATTAACCACTTGCCCCAATCACAGCAACACCAGACGACGACAACGACGACAAATAGTAGCTTATCGATTCCAAGCCCGATCCGGAGCGGCGACCGACGCACGTCCTTTACGGGTGACGATTGGGCGGTTCGACCGGCAGTGGATGAAGTTTACGAGCATCTTGAAGAATTCTTCCCTCATCATGATCTCGACAAACCAATTGATATCGGCCCACCACCGCCTTCCTCTTCCCCACTCAGCCCGTCTCCCTCTCCAGCACCTGTTTCAAGTAGCAGGCTTCAACTGCTCAATGGCAGAGCTCGCTCGATCAGGGTAGTAGCACAAGAGAAGAAAAGATTGTTGAAGAGGACAGAACAACCTCGGGTGGCTAGTGCAGGAGGAGGGAGCGCGCTTTTGAGAAGGAAGAGCACAAAATTGTGGGGCGCGAGGACAGAGGAGGTAACACCAGGGATGGCTCTCTCAATTCCAAGCGCTATCGAAGAGGTTGATTCTGCATCAGCGCGTGATGAAGATTTGGATAATTGTGCGTACGGTTCTAATCTTCTTTTCAGGGAAAAAAAAGTGATGACAAGAATCAATAGGCTGAGATGTTTTGGTGGTATTTAGTTTCATTTAAGTGGGTGAAGGGAGAATTGATTGGAAAAGGCAGCTTCGGACAAGTATACCTGTGCGTAGCAATATTATTATTATTATAATAATAATAATACTGTCGCAGATGGTTTACGCGAAAGAGAATGCTGATTTTTTGAGAGTTTCTTGTCACTGCTAGGGCTTTGAACGCGACGAATGGAGAGATGCTGGCGGTGAAACAGGTCGAGCTACCCAAGACACGTAGCGATCGAGATGATGAACGCCAGAAGAGTGTAGTAGCGGCGCTAAAGTCAGAGATCCATTTGATGCGAGACCTCGAGCATCCAAATATCGTTCAATACCTCGGTCAGTCTTGCTTCCTTTCTTTGACCTTGTCCCACCAAATGAGAAACTGAAGAAGTGATTCTTGAATAGGCTTCGAGGAGACGACGATATATTTAAGTATTTTCCTCGAGTATATTCCTGGTGGCTCTATCGGTCGTTGTTTGCGTCGGCATGGTGCCTTTGAGCTTAACGTCATCAAGTCTTTTACTTCTCAAACGCTCGAAGGCCTTAAGTACCTTCACAGCCTTCACATCCTTCACCGTGTAAGAATTCTTTTGAAAATTTCTTTCATCTGTCCCTGTGATTAATTTGTTTGGGTTTGGGAACAGGACTTGAAAGCGGACAATTTACTGGTAGACCTCTCGGGAAATTGCAAGATCTCTGACTTTGGGATCTCTAAGAAGTCTGACAATATCTACGAAGACAACACTGCGATGTCACTTCAAGGTTCAATTTTTTGGATGGCCCCGGAAGTGGTCCATAATCCTGGTAAAAGAGGCTACTCGGCCAAGGTTGATATCTGGTCATTAGGGTGTGTGGTACTGGAGATGTTTGCAGGCAGGCGGCCCTGGTCAGATGAGGAAGCAATACAGGCGATGTTTAAGGTGAGTATTCATGATTAGTCATTCTCGCAGAACGATACTGAATTCTTGCGCCTCATTCGATAGTTGGGCGCGGAGAGGTTGAGACCACCGGTGCCAGCGGATGTGAAGCTAGGGCGAATGTCAGATCACTTCCTAGCCCAATGTTTCATAGTGTCAGTCTCCTCTTTTTCCTTTCCCCCCTTTGATTTTGGTACGTTGGGCTAAGAGAAAGGAATGACGATCGAAAAAGGGATCCCGAGCTGAGGCCGACGGCTGATCGATTGACGGACCATCGGTTCTTGGAGTTCGAGGATAAGTCGTGGCGGTTCGAGGATTCGGAGCTCTATCGGTATGTTCATCCTCTCGTCTTCTTTCTACATCTGAACGGAAAGTGTTAAACTGTGTTTTTCTGGGCGTGTCTTCTGTCTAGGTCAATTCGGATGCCGGCTACGAGTCATAGCCATTGATATGTACCTGTCACGTTATTTTTTTTTGCGACTGCGAAGTTAATCACACATGGTCATCTTTCTTTTCTGCCCATCAAGTCTGTCAAGTCTGCTTCTGTTGTTTCCAGCTCTTCTCTTTTCTCTTTCGTATCCCCCTTATTCTTTCTTCTCATCACTTCGCATGTTTCTCTCTGTGTCTGTGTGTGTGTTTTGCATGGCTTAGTGTGTTTGATTGTGGGCAAAGTGGTGGCGTTCTTTGTTCTATTGGTTAGAATGTTGCTCAATTGACTGGATTAGGGATGGGGTCTGCAAATAGGGCTGGGGGGATTGGGAGTTTCTATTTGTTTTGTTTGTCATTGTATACAGTAAACATGCATTGGAAGAATATAGAAACAGATCTCTTGCTCTCCGTTCGCAAGGGAGGGGGGAGGCAGTGACTTTCGAGGTGTGGTAGTGTACAGTAAAAACACAATTACTGTACTCCCCTCTAACGCCAAAAAGAATAATGATATGTGGTTCTGTTTGATATTTTCCATCTTTGTGTTTTGGTTTAATTTGTGAGTCTGTATGTCTGGTGTAGATCAAGCGTGAGGTGTAGAAGTATGTTACGGCCCGACCCATCCCCAACTTCATGATCGTCAAAAGGTCACACCTAAACTTTCGTTACTAAATGCCCATAAATGAACAAGGGGGCCATCAATACCACATTCAGATGATCATGTGAGTACAAATACTATCAACCTTAGCCCAGTTCATATACAAATCATCAATTTTTCAGATAGAAAAACTTCAGATCGGTGAACAATAACGTATCAGTATTTTGTTGTTTACATTTATTTTTCTCAATCATAATAAGCTATACATGATGTAGCCCCTACCTATCTTTAACATTACAACAAGTTTGATTCTAACACATCTGTAAAAGTAGATAGATACCCACACCAGTAACTAAAACACATGTATAGGGGGAGGGGTTGGAATTTTAGACTGGATATAGATAATATCCAATCAATTTCATTAAAAAAAGACATTCAATGTAACTTGGTTTATAGAGTCCAGAAAAGCTTTCAGTGATTGAAACTCAGGTTAATAGAATCAGCTGTATATTGTAAATGTATATTAATTAAAGCCAATGTCGAAAATCTTGATAGCTAATAGATATATATATATAAATGCTATTAGCCTCAAAGAGATCACTAGAAAAGTCCAAAATACAAGCCATGAATGAAATCAAACATCAATGACGATCAACTTTACTATTTTCCAGTTTTACATCCAACTTTTCATCACACCCAGCCTAAAGCTAATTTATCTCCCTCCCTATGGTCACTCTATGTCCGAATCCCCATTGGTCGGGAAACTGAAAAAGTTGTTGGAGTTGTGTCCATCTTCTTGATTAGTTCATTCAGTTCCTATTTAGTTCACGAAAGCAAACCATTGGAAAGGTATGTGTTAGATGAGTCGATGTTTAAACTTGACGCAAATTGAATTGACTGACTACTAATGTTTGTACATTGATGTATTTGAAGAGGTGACACTTATGACCAAGTCTTTTAAATTTTTGTTGTAAAGGTTCGGTTGAAAAAGTGCAATGTGAAGTATCTTGTACCACAACGTCTTTGAGCTTATGAAAAAGTCCAAGTGGGTCAAATTTAGACCAATGTTCCTCAGGTAGGAAACTTCGGAGGTGACTCCAATGCTCAATTGCTGATAACCATTGCATTTGTGCATAACGCCCGTTAGAAACAAGAATACGAACGTTATTGAGCAAAGGCCATGTGATTGACTGCTGAGGAGTTTCACCGATGCCCCGTTCAAGTAGTCTCTCAGGACGCAGATCATTGAGAGCTAAAAGGGTGAGACGTGGAAATGTGATTTGACGAATGGAATCGAGCATTGGTTTAAGATTGGTAGAGAGAACTTCGAGATTGGATTCCAGATTGTCTAGTACTGGCCGAAAAGAGTCCCAACTCGAGAGATTGCCGTTGATCTCTAGTATCTTGACGGTACTTTTCACTAATTCACATAGGCTATTGACCCCTACTGACGAGCCATGCTGGACCCCGGCCAAGGATAAGCAATACACCCTAGAAAGATGTACACCCGAACCCGTGAAGTCTGGTAAATTAGGATGATTGATGCTGAGAAATTTGAGACGAGGCGTGTGTTTTAATAGTTTAATAAGTGTATCGGTCTGATAGAGTCCATAGGGTAGCTCAGCGCTTTGCTTGTACGTAATATGTAACGAATGGAGGTTCTCCATCCGACGAATGACTTCCAGCAAGTCTGGCGGGAAGGTAAATGAGTTGACAAGTACAAGGTGAAGTTGTCCCACGTGCTCGCCCAGCAGTTGAAGCAGATCCACCACTTGATTCATGGAGCAAGTTTCCGCTGGCACGATAGGCGCCCCTTCTGGAGACCGCTGGTCGAAGGGATGCCCGCCCATGTCCACGGGTGGGTCAATGAGTGGGGGTCCTTCATCCATTTCGGAGCTGGCCGAAAGATTTGTGAATGTTTGCGTCGATGACACTCCCAAAACCGTTTCGCCTTCATTTGGCGCCGAGAGTACGGTAGCGTGAATCGGAGCGTCAAACATTACATCGTGCTGAGCTACATAGTTCCACAATGAGTCGTCGTAAGATTGAGATGATCTTTTAACCCAAATGGCAGGGAATCTAATGCACCGAACAGGGCATATCTGAGTCGAGTAGTCTGGGGCGTGAGGGAGGAGTTTCGACCAGTTCTCTAGCAGTTCTTGAGCATCTGAAGGTTGATGGATTTGAAGCGAGTGGAAAAGTCGCGGTACCACTATACGAGACAATGCCCTGTTGACTAACCGTAGTTGGCGGAGAGAAGCGAGTGAGCATTTCCTTTCTTCGATGTTTTCTAAACAAGGCTTGCAAGGGTTCAACGCCTCACAGCGTGACACGAGATGATCTACGATTTGAGCTAGGATGTCGTGTGGTAAATCCAAAAGACCGATGACGCTCGAATCCTTCTTGAGGTAAGCTGGGTCTTCTGCGCAATCGTCCATGGTATCATTGCTGACGGTTCGGCGGTCAGAGGCTGAAGAGGGAAGAAGTTAAACCGTGAGTGAAACTCGAACAGGCGGGTATGAAATCTTCAACCAATCTATATCCACCTCAGCCCAACCCCTACACTTACAATTCTGTATATGCATATCACGCATCCTCATAAAAAGTTGAAAAGGGTCACTCTGGCCTGCCTTCTCGCATTTTGAGGCGGCAGTGGCTTTGTTCAATACCAAAGACTAGTCACATCAGTACATGTAATTTCATGCGCATCTTTCTTTTCTTGGTCTGGAGGGGCTTTGTTAAGTCAACATGAACATATTCTAGCGTGCATCATTACAAAAAGAAATAAACAATTACATGTCACACCACTTTTGCTATGTAACATCATAAACATAATCTCCATCCACAGGAGTTTTCCTCTCAAGATAATAAGCAAGAGTGTTCTGTAAAACCCGGCAAGAGATATCTCTAAACAAATCAAGAAATTCAACCGTCAAGCGGTGGAGGTAGACCACAATAAAAAGACACATCTTCAAGATCTTCTTCATCACACTTGGTCCGCTTCTTTTTAGTCTCCATCTTCATCAGTTCTGCTTCCGGACGACTCTGGAGGTTAGGCATCTTAGGGTCGTCGAGGAAGAAGGCCAGAATGATGCTAAAACCGGCAATGACGGTGGCGACGGCTAAGATGACATGCTGCCAAACCAAAAGACAAGTTCTACATGTGAGCAGGGTCTTGCAAAAAAAGGGGAGCGGTACAAACGCACCTGGGTCTCAGTATAGGCTTTCCCCACTGCTTGACGCTCGGGAGTATCGTGGCCATAAGCACGTGCAAAGCTGAAGGGATCACTGTAGGCCGCGCTGGCCACTCCCTGGTCTGCAATATAAGCATGCAATTTTTCCGGGACCATGTTCACCCAAATCGATCCACCAATCGCCGCCCCGACTGCGCCCGAGAGGTAAAAGATTGTAAGGTAGATCGCTGTCATTGAGGCGAGATGTTCGTGGGCAGTCATGGACTAGTAGTGCTTGGTGTCAGTATATGGTTCCCCTGGAAGACGTGGTGAGAGATCTTACTTGGATTAAGGCTTGTACAGGGAATCCTACGAGACCTTCCGCCAAGCCTCGAAAAAGCTGGGGGAGTACCAATTCAAACAACGAGTTCTCTGAGCCTCGGTATCGAATCATCAATCCCAGCCCTAGTGTATCACAGGCGGCACCGACCTGTAAGTTGACGAAAGAATGTTAGAAAACTTATCCTCAGAAGTGACTCAAAAGGCAAAAGCAATAAAGGGAAAAAAAAAAACTTACTATGATGATCCACTTAATCTTTCTTATCTTGCTGACTACCGCACCGGCAAAGAGACAAGAAAAGATGGATATGAAGGTCGCTAGACCTGTGAGCCTAGTCGCACTTAGAACGGATTGACTGCAAACCGTACTGTTAATTTAGTAATTGAAAGGAGAGTACTTGATTGAAAGACACGGACTTAGCTGCAACAACAAGGAAGGTATAAAAATAATCGCTGGCAATTGAACCAGCCGCAGGGTGACAAATTCCGAGTAAAAGTCCCAGTATCACCGTCTTGTTCTTCATCAGGTAGAGGGGTAGCAACGGGTGTGTAGCCCATCGCATTTCCCAGACGACGAACCCGATTGATGATAGTCCACCGATGATGAACAAGACAATAGTATGTGCTAGCGTATGGTCGAAAAAACGCGTCAGCTCATCATGGCGGTGGTCAAGACAAGCTAAAGAAGTGGAAAGAGAGGGCAAAAGATGCGCACCTGAGCCCCAAGTTGATCCATAGGCATTGGCAATGGTAACATTCACAAGGATACAACCTGAGCCAGCTAGGAGCAGGAGGATACCAACGCCGTCGATGAGCGTTATCCAATGTCGTATCTTATCTAGCCATGAGCCCGAGAGTTTGATTGAACGCGCTTCTTTGGTTTTGTGACGCGTGCGGTGTTGGGCATAGCCAAGCGAGCCGATGATTGGGACTGAGAGAACGGGAGTCATAATTGCAAACATTGCGATGCCCCATCGCCATGTACTATGATCGAGCATGCTTTGAGCTAGGTTGCCGCCCAACCAGACATTGATTCCGCCGGGAACCTGTAAGAGATCAGACGGGAATGTGTTAATTTTACAAGCGCAAACGCTTCGACAGGTAATCTTTTTTTTCTTTGGTGCCTGAGGCTGTAGCCAAGTATGATTGCAAACCCATCAAAAGTCCAGTACTAACCGAAGGAAAAATACTCCAAAACAGCCGATTCCGTAACGAGGACACATCCCCAATAACGATTTCCTGGAGAAGGTAAAGTCCGGTGATCCCCAGGATATTGATGGCCATTCCGAAAGCATATACGTAGATATTGGGCGCGACAGCAACAAAAACGTATCCTACAACGATTCACGATCTCAACCTTTCGTAAATATTGCACAATCCAAAAAAAAAGCCGTCGGCTCACCGACTGCATAGAGAAAGACGCAAAAGACGTAGGTCTCGACTCGGCCGAGCAAGTCACTCAGCTTCGCGATTGGTGGTTGAGAAATTGCCTGAGAGACGGCCTTGATAGTATTAATGGCGGCCAGAACACTGTGAGCATTGAAGGTGGTAGCCGTAGCCTCGGCCAAGTATGTTGATGAAGTGTACTGATCTGATGAACACAAAGTCAACCTAAACCAGAAGCCCGAGGTGTGTCTTTCGAAGATCGCTTGGGGCCACTTACCCAGTGAAAGAGACCAAGCCAGAAGGCAAAAGAAACAGTACATCCATCCTAGCTCCCATCCTGTGAGACCTTCGCGAGCTGCTTGGATCTTGAGCAAGCCGAGTGGTTGGTCATCTGTACTCCGGTCAGCTGACCCGTCGGGCTCGTCCACGGGTTTTCGCTCGAGCCCCGACGAGTAACCAAGCATCAAGGGCGCCATGGAATCTATGCGTTCGGTTACTAGGCACGAATCGGAGGACGAGGGCAGCCGATCTTGTTCGAAATGTTCACGATTAAGCAAACCGTTCGGCCTCAGCGGATCAGAGGGCTGAAGCAGGGTATAGGGGTGAGGTAAGTCCGGGTGGCGGGGCATGTAGCAGCTCGATGAGAGTTATAGATAGAACAGGCGGGTGGGGATGAGCAGGCGCAAGCTTTGTCTGGTCGAGGTGTCACGATCGAAATTCTAAACCTCGCAGCCAAACGGGTCATTAACTTCGGGGACTGCTCATCAGTCAGACATTCAGCGCAGTGGTCAC
The DNA here is from genome assembly GCA_000500245.1 of Cronartium ribicola 11-2. Classification (NCBI taxonomy): domain Eukaryota; kingdom Fungi; phylum Basidiomycota; class Pucciniomycetes; order Pucciniales; family Coleosporiaceae; genus Cronartium; species Cronartium ribicola. The sequence goes on from KI573987.1 coordinate 14,279, forward strand.
CCTCGACCTCCGAAACCGCTCCGGTCTTCTTGGATAAAGCACACCGTGGTCTGATGGAGGTCGCTTGACGCTTTTTTGAACTCTGCTTAAAAATGGCCTTCATGGAGTTGAGGTCTCCCAGAAGCGGAAGTCTGCTTTAAGGCTGTCCGGCCGAGCACAAAAAAACCTCCACGATCACACAGCGAATCTTTTACTGACGTATGCAATACAAGCCCCATTGCGAAGTATGTATGTATTGACGTTTGTAATAAAATGGTACAAAATCACAAATACTTATATTACATTTATCGAAACTCTTGCTTTTTTTGAAACAAAAAACAAGTCATTTAGACGGGTTATGGGTTTTACAGGCCCATTAGCGCGCAGGAGAGCCAACTTTCAGTTACAATATATTTCTCTTATTTAGTGTAAATTGAAAGAATGTTTGGCCAATCTCGATCACTGAATAATTCTCAAATTTTATTACTGTAGGCACCTCATGGCTCTACATATACCTGCTTGAAGCTGCTACAAAAGTGGCTGATTAAGCAGCTTCAAGCAGGAATTCCCCATCTCCCTTTATTCCCTTTCACCTCCGAGATTCCCCCCCCAAATCACTCAAAATCCCAAGTTCCACTACAGTACTACCTACATACTCTGTAAGTTCCCTTCACCCGACTCCTCCCCTCTGACGTCATCCTGTACTGATTGATCAGTTTCTTCAGGATGCCTTGCTCAATGACCCAGCTTTAAAACTACCCACTGGGATGACTCTTCCAAAGTTGATGCAGGAACCTGTAAACTCTTTGTGAGCTACTGCTTGTGACACTAGCAAGGGAGCTATGTCTTGAGGAGTGAAGGAGTTCTTTGTTGAACTCCATCATCAATTCGATAAAATTGAAGCTATATGGGCAATAGTGTCAGGGAATACAAATGTCAAGGCCATCAGGCTACGAGGGTATTCTGAAACTGTTGTGATTCAGAGCACATTAGGAATTTTGTTTCATGTTAATGACTCAAAGCGAAAGGGAATTCTGGTCTCTTTTGACCCAGAGCGCATTGGGAATTTTGTTTCGTGTCAATGACTCAAAGCATAAGGGAATTCTGTCTCCCATGTGATTCAGAGAGTCTTGTCTGGAATAAGTGGTATGTGCTTGAGGATGAGTTTTTATTTTTTTTATTTGTTTTTTTCATTGCTTCAAGTGCACATAGGAACCTTAAGGCTATCATACACTAAATCTATCGAGTACCTGTAAAAACCCATGGCTGTTTGGGAAAAGGTTTACTTGTGGCTGTTTTTAGATTTTGTGTTACAAGTATTGCCAGATTTTTATGGGGAAATGGGTGCGAGGGCAGAGTAAATTGGGCAGTGGAGTAGAGAGTTTAGGGGGTTATGGGTATTAGGGGCTAGGGTATGTCAGGAAGTAGATTATGTTACACGCCAATTAAGGGCTTATTGTAATATAGGGATTACTTCTGATATAAGAAAAGAGAAATAAGTCAATCAAGACTTACAAATCACGAGACTACTTACTAGGACTAGAGAGAGAAAGATATCTTCAAAGAGGCTCTAAGAAAGGTGTTTAATAATCAAAGCAAAAAGGTAAATGATGATAATCTCTCAAGGCTAGTATTTAAGAACATATAGTTCTGATGATAGTAAAATGATAATGATTGAATAATAAGATGAGTTGTTTGAAAATACATGAGAGAGAGACAAGCCTTTATAGAGATACTGAGAACAAGAGGAATAAGAGAGAGTCACTAAGTCACGAGAGAAACAAGGAAATCCACCAGACTACAAATGCATGAATAAGCAATTGATGATGTAATGAGAACAGATGAGCAATAAGGAAAACCATGAGCCTACAGTACCACCAGTGCTGTTATTAAAGAATAAAGAAGCTAAGACTCATGGTCCAAGCTCCAGACCTTCTGTCTTCCATTCCACCAGATGGGGACAGTTGGTTTTAGATGAGGTAGTACTGTGTGTGACCAATACATGTGCATAGTCAAACTGGAACCAAGAACACAAGAACTTGTCCTCTTTAATCATGTGACAGGCTTATGTGGGTCTGTCCAAATGATTACAGAAACAGAAGTCCATGTGACATAATAAGAGAAAGAGATATAATGAAAAGGAATAGAAATCATGACAAAACATATCCAAGTGTCCAGTCCATGAAGCTCTTTCCCATTTTAAGCATAGAGATGCTACAGTATGAGTACTGGTTGTTACAGTACAGTAACTACATGTAATATATTACCACTCCTGATTACGCGTGTTCATGTATTACAGTAAATATTTACAGTAGATGATTACAGTACTGATTTCATATGTAATGCTATCAGTACTGTATGTAAAATATATGTGATCTGTTAGCCATGAGACAATCTGGTTTCCTCAGATGGTGCCATGGCTGACACTCCCTTAGACAAAAAAAAAAACAGTAAAAAAAAGCTCAGCTTATTTATTATGTCTATCATCCCTAACTTCCTTCCTGAACTGTCGCAGCAAGTGGCTTCCTTGAGGTATTTCTTCCTCAGATACCCATCTTGCACTATCTGCAGACTTTTTTTTGAAGGTGACTAAGTATTGTCTAACCTTCTTATTCCCATTGCTTCTTACACATTGTTGTATCACCTTATGTATTTTACCCTCCTCCTCCTCCTCCAGTTCTGGTACAGGTTTTCTCCTGGTAACTCTCTGTGGAAAGGCTTCTTTGTCAGATGTGACATAGGGAACACAGGATGTCTTTGTGAGAATTGTCCATGAAGATTTAGTTTCACCGCATTTTTTCCTACCAACTTGGTAACTGTAAAAGGGCCAATGAATGGGTCTTTTAGTTTGAGATTGTGAGGATGTGCCAGCGGGCATTCACAAACATTTGAAGGAGAGAATCTATGCAAAATTGCCGCAGCGAAGCGCTGGGCTCATAACCTGATGTGAATTCACACCAGATCAGAGGAGCTAGCAAAACTCTGTGTCAGTACTCTATGATAGCCTATACACAGTATAGATGAGAGAAATAGAGTTTGGAAGTTAATCTGATCTGATGTGGTGTTATGAGAGAAGACAAAGGAAATCAACGCTCATAACAATCAAGACACGGAAACAGTGAGGATATAAACAAACAGTAGAAGCATTTGATATGATAGAAGCATGTAGCAGATTATAATGTAATGTAAGATTGTACTTATGTGTAATGTCAACAATTCCAACTCTATAAGCTCAAGTCAATCTGAAAAGGGGTTTCCCCCCCACATTTGGGAAGGAACTCAATTATACCCCTAAGGACTTGTGTATGTACCTAAATACTTAGTTTATATACCTAGGTGCCTATCCTATGTCCTTAAGTACCTATTATGTGTACCTAGCTACCTACTTATGTGCCTAAGCACCTTGTTTATGTGCTAAATCAATGCCACTGCCCTCTTCTTGTGGTAGGATTTTGTTGAAGATGGGACAGGCTTTGACACTGGTTGTGGGTTGGTGGGGTCTGGGTTGGGAATAGGTCTCTTGTAGTGCTTGAAGGCGCCATACCCGACCTTGCGCTTACCAAAATCCAGAACAGTTTGATTGAAATTCAGGAATACCAGAAAGATGTGTTCTTGAAGATCTTCTTTGCAGTCTTCCTGATCTTTGGCATGCACGATATTGTTCCGAACTAACTCAAGGATGGTATCCTCAAACTAATTTTCTTTTTCCTCATTGGTTTGACGCTTTTGCTGTGCTCTCTTGGCTGCAGAGATGGCCATGATGATTGATTAAATGACTATGATTTTATGTAATTGCTTATATGAAATTGGGTGAAAAGGTGTCAAGAAAAAATTGAGAAGAGTATGGATGAAGCATCCACAGTCAGTACCGTACAGTATGTCCAATTTGTTTTTTGAGGCAAGGAGCAGGGGCTGGCTATAAACATTTTTATCGTTAGAATATATAATAAAGACCATATGTAAAACATTCCTACAAGAAAACCTGAGACTTGAACCATGTTGAGATAAATATACATAGATACTTATACGTACAAAAATTAATAACATGGAGACAAAATTTGGGACCGGGGCCGGCCGGGTCCAAGGCGTTAGACAGAGGTGCCTTTAGCAACTGTAGGACATATCTTTGCCCTTAAAGAATCAACTTAATGTTTTTTTTCTTCACCAGAAAATTCTTTTGGTGTTGTGGAAATATGTTAGTGTTTAATTTTCTAGTGGTTTTTGTTGGTTATCTGGAAACCTACAAAAGCAAACAGAGTTCATGTATTCACATTCTGATTCAGACTGAAGCAATTGTTCCTATGCCCTCACACAATACCGCAGAACTAATAAAAAGTTTACCTAATTCAAGATATCAACCATTTTAATCAATCTGCCAAGTGAAGAATAAGTACTAGCAACGAGTGCATGACCCAATTTTTTTTCAAAGGCCGGTTTACTTTATAATTAGGCTTTCCGTCCAAACTTCAAGCTATGGATTCCTACAAAAAATTGTTCGCTCGACTCCAGATCTTAGGCTACAAAGACATGTTGGACGCAAGGCTAAGAAATACCCGCGGCTATGGCGGACAGCTAGCCTATGAGAAGACTTTTTCAAGTTGTGACAGAGGTATCTTTGTAGTACTTGTACTGTGCAGTTGACAAAACATTTTTCTGTGGTGTACGGACTCCTGCACTATTGCAAGTCCCACGCTCCGCTTTCTTTCTTTTGTTTACACCATGAACACCATTTGAAGTACAGCATGTGGTATTTCAGGGGAAGTCGGGATCCAGGATGCAAGAAAGCTGGAGGTGTTAAACCTAGTGATCCACCTAAATGATGTCCATATAGTCAGGTGGGCGGAATGTATGCGCCCAAGAAGCTTATCAAAACGTGGTGTACAGAGGAGAAAGTGACTTGAAAGAGAAGATGAAAGACGATGGAACTGCAAACAAATACTTCATAGCAGAGACAAAGACAGACAGTACTGATACAACGACTACAGAGAAGATGCGGTCAACTTTGTTACGAGCGCACAAATTACATGTATACATTGCTCTTATTCACTCTTTTTGGACAGCCACCCAAAACGGCCACTTAGATCCGGATTTTGGTCGGGTCTTCGAGAGTTTTTCCCCTAGACCACCAACGCATTGTTCATTTTCACACCTGAATTATGCGCCATCAAATAACACCCGTGATTTCTCTAATTTGATCAACAATTTCAGTTCCGGCCGTCAACTTGGAGGTCGCCTGCTGTTAAGAAGCACTGAAAATCCGGATCGGTAACGACTGATTGCAACATCCTTGATGTGAGTGGATGTACGTTCGGCCTAGGACCTTTTCGGCGGAGAAAAATCCTCGCAGGCGAGACGGCTAGCTTCACTGGAGGTGTAGTGGGATCGGAAGGAGTGACCCATATCATCCGGCTGTTCGGCCTTGAGGATGGCTTCGGAGTTTCCCAAGCCGAAGACGAAGGAGAGACTGCACGTGTAGCCCTTGTGGGTGTCTCTATGACCGACTCATGTTCACTTAGGTATTCCTCTGCTCCTGGCGTGATAGGACAGCTCGAGTAATCGGATGAGCTTTTCCCTGTTGAGTTGGCTACCCATTCTGGTGTGAAAGGTCCCGGGGTGGAATAGTTGATATAATCAGTACCTTCTTCTTCTTCTTCTTCTTGGCTAGACCTTGGAGAGGATGAAGTAGGCGGTGGCGGGTCCGATTCAGGCGGATTTTGGTTTATACGCTTGCTTCGAAGGGCAATTGGGGAACCGAGAAAACCCTGGCCGAGCATCCTGTGTAGTGCTAGTAAATTTTCAGCCTCCGGGTGAGATGTTGGGAGTTCAGGCTCTTCCAAGTGTCGTGGCTAAAAGGAGCAGGAGATATTTTTACTCAACAGATGCAATTTAGTGGCACCTACGGGTAAAGCAGTCGTAACTCTAACCTGTTGATTCATGAAGGCATCGAGCATCAGACCTTCAAATAGTTGACTAAGCGCAATCCTTTGCGATAGACCGGTCGGAAGAGTCAGGACTGGTAGCGAACTCTGTGGAACGGGTGACATGACTCGCAATCCAGACACCTGCGAATGAGTTGTATATACAGTTTTCGGGGGAAAATTAGATGATCAAATGTCAACGAGATGAAGCTATTATGAGGCATAAGCAAGCAAAAGATAACCAAAAGACGGTGAAACTGACCTCAGCTTTGAGTAGATTGGAAAAGCCTACGCTTGACTTCAAGGGTCTTAGCTTCTCCATAGCAGAGCGGAGTCGAATTTGCATCTTCGTTTTCATATTTTTGAAAGGCATGGTTCCAAAGGTATACAGTACAGCGACGGTAAATTGAAGCGTATAAGCGTGGTTGCAATATAGCACGGGATATGACTTCCAGAGAATCGTGATGAAGAGTTGGTGGCAAGAAAAGTGATCAAGAAGTTGGATTGGCTCGGAGTGATGTGATATCGATTCAAAGCCTTTTCAAAGGTTGCGTTAGAGTACGTTGGAAAGGAGGAGTTTAGCTGCTGAATCTGACAAGACGGCACTGAGTTTTTGGCTTTTGAAATGGTGTGGATGGAATGAGGATGTCAGTCGAGTCGAACCTTTTGATCGCACCTTTATCGGCTGCAATTCCATCGCCGTGCCTGGAGAAGTTTCAAGGAATTTCTCCTTATCGAGCCCTCATGCAAATCGCATGCAACAGGCCTTTGTTGAAAGGTCAGGGGAATCGACAGATTAGCTGTTGAATCCCAGGTCGGCAACATTTTTTTCCGCATTTTTGACTCGGATGCTTTCAACCGAGTCTGAATTGGGTGAGGGTCGAGTTCCTGGCTAACTGGTCGGAACTCTCGGATGAAGTACAACGAACGGCCACGATTTCCGGATGCGGACTCAGGTTGCGGCATGGGTTCATAGGAACCTGCTGCGACCTGAATAATACGTACAGTATGTGGATGATCATGGAAAAGGTCCCCAAGTATGCACCGATGCGATCTTAAAAATCTCATAATCCAAATGTGTCCCATTTGAATACGGTTACTCGATTTCTTCAAGAGAGAATTAGCCATCAACTCTGGACCACCTATGTAGTACTGCACCTTCCGGTCACCATCCTTCTATGCCATTCTTTACATGTGATACAATCGGGACCAACATGTCAAATGTTCCATGATGACAAAGCCTTCATAAGCTCTCTATCGCCTAGAGTCGAACGACCCACACAGTATCAGAAATATTACGCGTAGAAGGATCCGATGAAGGTGATATCATTCTACCACAGGCTATGCGTTATCCTGAACATACAGATTGGCCTCTGGCAATATATGGCAACTGGTTTTTTGCGTTCGTCAGCGCGAAATCAAACGTGAAAACGCTGATAGACCCAAGTGATTAATCTGCCCACCGAGCTTGGTTCCTGGAGGAACGGTGACTGTGGTCAAATCCGCGGCTCCGAAACCTCTTCTTTCTCCCACGAAGCTCTTTCACTGATCCAAACGTAACACGATGACTTGATAGCTCATGCATATAACACTGCGACCTTTTTCGAAGAGAGTCCGCCAACCAGAGAAATAGTTTCCGACCCCCTTGCCATCATCATTTTGTGATAATCATGTGAATCCTTTGCATTAAAAGAGTTAGTCCTCTGTTAAACGAGCTGGTGAAAAAGTGGCATATACATATGTTTTTACTTCTGAATAGGCGCCTCAGTCACTTGACAAAAACTTGGCCGAAAAACTCGCTGTCAGAACTTTTCGTGACATGGACGAACATCCAACTCTTGGGTCCAACAAGTTTTATCTTGTTCGTGAAGATAGACATAGGCCTGATGAACGAAATATGTATTAGAAAGCGTTCGCTACGTTTTCATAATTACAGAAGACTTCACTCACAGCTGCGATTGAATCGGGAGAGAGTCGCTACAGAGTCCAGACGGGTCATTTTTACCACAAGAGATCATGTTTCATAAAAAGCACTCAGAGTTGTTTTAAACAGGCCAAATACTGTAGGTGGCATGAGAATTCAACGGCTTACCGATTCAGGATTTTTGGCAGGACCGAAACGTTCAGTGACAGTGGGACCGTCGATCATGCCCTTCATATTGATAATCAGTATAAGCCCAAAGGTTTTTGTTCATGTTATCACAGAGGCTCACATCAACAATCACATGCGCCACATGGACACCCTTCGGGCCGAACTCGCGAGCCAAGGATTGGCTGAGCGCTCGAAGTCCGAATTTACCTTTGTGAAAAGGATTGTTAGCGATGATAATGAAGATAAGAAACTTCAAGTTGTCTTAACGATGGTTTTCATGGATCAGTTCACTTGCCTGCCGCAAAGCAACCTAGGTTCGCGCCGCCTCTGAGAGAAGCAGTGGCGCCAGTAAAGATGAGACTACCGCCTTTATTGTGGGACAAGAGCTCGGCCAAAGAAGCTTGTGCAAAGCTAAATGCACCAAGACTTCCGCCAAAAAGAATAAAAAAGTGAAGTAATAATTGCCACTTGAGTTGGCGAATGTTTTCCGGGGGGTCAGCTTTTGATCACTCACACGCTGACATTCAGACCGCTTTCGAGATCAGTCCTCTTCGATTCGAGGAAAGGTTTCAAATGAAACGCACTAGACGAGTTGAAGACCGCCACTCTCAAGAGGTACCCAGGGAACTTCTTCTTGATGTCACTGAAAGCGCTCTTAACCGAGTCCTCTGGCGCAACGTCACAAGGGAAAGATTCCACCTGTTGTGGTGATTGAGAGCAACACATATAGTTCATTCGAAGATTGGTTCGGATAATCAGTGACTGTCAAGCAGTGTGAGTACAAAGCAAAACGTTTACCGTCCCACCCTCGCTTCGAATTTGTTGCGAAAGTTCATCGAGTTTACCCTTAGAACGGGCCAAAAGGGCAACAGCGTAACCTTTCTTGCTGAATGCTCGCCCGACTTGTTTTCATGCACAAGAAGTACCAGAGTCATGACATAAGTAAAAGGGGAGCTCTTATGGGGGCCAATATGTACGGACAAACCAGCTGCTCCGGTCCCTGGGCCGGCACCGACGACGATGGCCAGTGCCTTTGGAAGTGCACCATTGGACATGATGGGGGAAGTTGGAAGACTATGAAACTATTGCTAAGTGAAAAGTTCAGTTGAAGTGGGTAAAATGGCGTGGGTGCCTTGCTATAGTGGAACAGCGTTTATGAGTAGTGGTGACGGTGGAGGGATGGAAGTGGTACTTGAAGAGAAGATGAAAGGGGGAATGACGTCATTTGAACACGCATCGCCCGTGAGCCACTTACTAATCAGCGATCTCAAAGGATCTCGCCACTCTTGCTTCACCTGAGCCGTGCTTCTTGACCTGGCTGACACATCTCCTATCCTTCATGGCATTTAAAGGATGTCTGGTTAGATCTGGCCATCTCTGGCTGTATGATGTCTACCCTCAAAGACTGGGAAATGTCCAGTCTGAGCCCAAACTACTACTCCTCCCTAACTGTCAGCCCTGAGGACTGCATAACAGTCCCACAGACTGAAACTATGTAGATATGAATACATATAGTAATCAGGAGGAATAGATGTAATACATAGTGTGACATATGTATCACATGTGTAATAAGTAATGTACATATGTAGGGACACAGTGTAACATATGTACAGCATATGTAATAAGTAGTGTAACAATTAAACCACACCTCAGGCTCAGTTTCAAGAGTCATAAGCATAGTATATTTATGACAGGACCCAACTAGCAGGCCCTGTCATTAGAGTAACAAACCACAGACTGGCCTACATGGCCTTTTGATAGCATGAGCTGGAACCACAAGCCAGTCCATATTCTAATAGTGAGGAAGAGGTAACCTGAAAGGCATATAAACCCCCTCTCTCCTGCTCAGGAGTTGTCCCCTCTCCTCACCTTTTACCACTAAAGCCTAAATCACACCACTAGCACACTTTTTGAGGATACTTGTAACCAAGTTATCTGCTCAATAGTGCAACAGTGCCTAACTGTAACTCTAATCCCTAAGTGAAGATAACCATTCCCAGACACAGTCCTCCAAAGCCTCAGTATTTGAGGTCAACTGAGTGAAGTCAGTACTTGGGGGTTCTGAATACTGCTAACATAAGATGTCTATTTGATTCTCAGATATTCTTCTCTACTAATACTTGCTCAGGTAGGTAGCCTTGCAGAAGCTACCCCTGACACTAACTTAACAGAAGTCCAATTGTACCTCAGGGCATTTTTGGATGACAACCCCGTGCTGCCTCATTCCTTGGTCAAAAATTGCTGGGAACATATTAGTGACTTTGACAAGTTAGGACTACTCCCTCAAATTCCAATTGACCAAGTGTGGTTTTGAAATTGTCACTTCAAAGACTTTCCAAAATTAGCTTATTCAAAAACAACTCAAGTCTTGCAGTTTTTGTTTCAAAATCTTGGCTCAGATTGTCATAACATGATGTTTAACAATCTGAACATAGATTTTGAAATAAAAACTACAAAACTTGACAATTTGAGCCAAGATTGACTGCAGGCATTAAGTAAATTCCCAAGTGAGAAAATGAATTATAGCTGGAAAAAGGGCAAAAATGCCATTTTCTGGAATGCAACTGATAGAAAAAACTTTTGAATGTGTTTGAAAAAAACCTTAAAAAAACATGAATGAGTCTTGTCATCCTGAAGAAGAGGTCTTGATCTTACAGGATTTTTGTGGACAAAACTTAGGGAAGAAATCTATAAGCATTTGAGACAACACAAGGAATAAAATTGGCTCAGAAAACGGACATATGTCCAAATTAGGTTACTTAAATAGTCCCAAAAACTCTGGAAAAAATAAGAAAGGGCCTTCCATAACTTTTCAAGCTGTGAGGATTTTTATGCTTTTTTTTTCAAGGAGTGTTAGTTGGCCTTACATTTGTTGGCAGGTGGGAAAATGAAAGTCTAGAAGAGTTTCCAGTTTTGGGGACTAAACACCATACTATACTTCTTGCAAAGGTTAAAACTCTGGGTCAACAACATTAGGGATCTTGATAACCAGTGTCTTGCTTTGTATGACTCTTGTCACAACACAAAAAATAATGTTTTCTGTACAGCACACAAAAATGATCAGTTTGAAAAAAATATGATTCAGATTACAAAAAGATTCCATTACAGAGAGCAGTACCCAAATCCAAAACATGAATACCAATGCAGAGTGATTAAATTGTGAGTGGAACCTTTGGCAATGACCCAATGTGGCAGCTTATTAAGAGGCAAAAAGATTTGTGGTCCTTTTACAAAAGTGATTTGCTTGCAACCAAATCCCACAGATTACAAAAATAAAGCCCATAAGACCAGAGCACAAAGACCATAATAAAGTGATTGGCACATGGGTCAGAAATTTGGGGATCACATATTCTGGTGGAAATTTCAGAGGTGAAAAGTCCTACCTATGTTTTGTCACAAACATCACATCATCCAACATTTGTAATTGAATCTTTTCTTTTGAAAACCTGCTATAAAGCTTTTCTCTTCTGAAAATTCCATTAGAATGTGTGATCCCCAAAAGCTTGACCCAAGTGCCAATCACTTTATTATGGTGTTCATGCTCTGGGTTTATGCACTACCAGAATATAGGGTATTTGAGCTGAATGGGGTGAATTTGAGGGCTCAGGGCTAGGTTTCTACCTGTCTCCATTTCAATTAGCACTATACCCAAAACTTTCCAGATGTCCAAGAAGCCCCAAGCTTTGGGTTTTGTTCTGTTTTAATCTAAACCAATGTTTCCTATTTCTCTACATCCACCTATACCCTAAAACTTCACACTTCAACTTTCAAACTAAAGAACTCTCAACAAACATGCCTTCTGCTTTTACAATCTGGCTTGGCAAGTCACAACAGAAAATCAAGGCTCAACATTAAATGTCGGAACATATGCTCTCTTGGATGCCACTGATGTGGTTTATGGTTTTGAGCCTTCTTCAGGTCCAAATTTCACACCAGTTTTCAATAGTTGGGGTTTGATTCAACAGGGCTTAAGTAATATGCTGTGCTGTCTCAATATTCACAGGTTGATTGATTTTTTTCTATGAGGAAGTAGCTAAATTAAATTACATGGCCAACAAAGGAATGGTGAAATTTTGTAGTAGGATTATAACTACTAGGATAATACCATGTTAAGATGTGAAATATAACAAGCTTATGCAAGTGGATATATATGACCTCATGCCTACTCCAAGTACCACTGAGACCCTTTTCATTTCTTTCAAGTTCTCAAGTCCATAAGAACTTTATGAAGTGTAAGGGCTGCACCCTTACTCAGACCATAAACTCGGTAGAAGCATAAACACTTATGCTTACTAATAGTAGATAGCACTTGACCTGTTTTCTAGGTCTTCAAGGCCTGCCCTACATTGATGATGCTCACAAGTTGTATGGTCATATAAATTTTTGTAGCCTGTTCTCATCTGGACTCCTCTCTTCAAGCTGGTCTTACCTTGAGGTTCTTTCTTATGTATATCTGGAATCCTATCTTTCTTACAGACTTCCAGCCAAATGGCCTTCTGTCTTGCCACTTCCTCCAGTGAAGGACCTTGAGTACTTGCATGAAGGTCTTGGAAACAACTGTTTCCACAATTTGTATTACAAAGTGATTGACACAAAAGATATAAATGATGTTACACTCAGATATTGGAAGTCAAAGTTGCTTGAAACCAATAAGATGGGTTTTTTTTTTCATGATTTTTTTTGACAATGTCCATCATTTTTCACCCACAACTCTCTCAAAAAATTGATGAGGGAGAACTAAGATTCTCATAATTCTGCAAGTTTTCTTGTCTACTTTGGTGGATGAGAAGTGGGAGTGAACATAGATAGCATATGCCTTTACAATGCTTCTTATCTTTATCTTTAGTTTGTCTCAAAAAAAATTGCATGGATGGTCATGTCTCTGGAAGCTCCAAAAGAAAAGGCCTGTGGGTGTATGTAGACTTTGTAAAAGTGCTGGACACTTAGAAGGCCTTGACACTAGCAACCACACACAGTCTTTGTAATTCTCCTTGATCAGATCTTCAACCCCAAGCTTCTTGGGCTTTTTGTTGAAAGCTTGAGCCAAATCCCCACAAAAAAAATCATGAATACATCACATTTCACTGGTCATTCAATACCAGTGGAAAAGCTTACCGCCCTAGACATAATTAAACAGGTTTTTAGGAATCCATCTATATACCTTCAAGTGTCAACCAGGAAGGCTATCCCAAGTTGGAATAACAGCTAGCATTTCTGCCTTGCACGCAATGGTCATGGGAAAAAAAAGGGTCTGATTCCTGTACCTCGGAAGTTCATTGGTCAGTGTCCTTTTGCTGTTTCCAGAATTTGCAATGCTCAGCCTGGAGATTGTATCAAGTTTGGTGCCTTTTTTTCAAGTGTTTACAGAATTTTACAGTCTAAAAGGCTGGCTTTGTGTCTGCAGTGTCCTAGTAGATAAATTATCATCAAGCAGAACATTGATATATGATACATAATTGCAAACAATGGTTGAAAGTCAGGTAGGTGCAGCTGTTGATCAACATAAATTTCAAATAAAAAAACTATGAGGCTGAGGGTATGCTGTTCAAGTTAGCCTGGTTTGATTCCCCTACTTGGAAGGTTCTCTGGGATCACTTTTGTTGCTGTTTCATTGGAATGCTTGACATGTT
>KI574017.1:1156-12168 GCA_000500245.1 Cronartium ribicola 11-2
ACTTTTCCACCTTTAAAACCCCAATATCACACATTCCACCTCTACCAATACCCTTAATAATGTATTTATAATTAGAATAATTCTTCTTTAGATATTTTATTATTATTAAACTACCACTTATGCGCACAACACCGGGTAAACCCATATGCCAAGTTAAGCTGCTCAAACCTACCCAATCAGAGGATGATCATTAAAGTTCCAGGGCTAGCAGGCACCAAAATTGGTTTTTGGCCATTCAGGATTAAACTGTCCAAACTTATTTTGGATGTCACATTTTTTGAAAAAATGTTCAACAAATGCTTTATTGGCTGTAAGTGAGGTGAAGGGTTGAGTCGAAGTTGAGTGAGGTGTACTGTTAACTTAACTAAGTCCCTCCTCACTCGGAAGTCTCCGAGATCTCGAGGAGGGACTTACGGCTAATGTCAGACCAGTGGCCTGAGTACGACAGATTCCAGTGCACCTGCAGCCTTCCCTCCCCATTTCCCTCCCTCTCTCCTTATGGATCTCCTCAGTCCAAAGACAAAAAAGGTGTCTTTCACCTTTCTACATGTGCCTGTGCCCTCAGATTTCACCTCATAATTTAGGGGGGGGGGTTGAAACCCAATGGCATGTCCAATATTTTGGGCCGGTGATTTTTACTTCCAATATCAATACAGCCTCCGCAGTACATTACATTGTCCCTTCACACTACTGGTCATTCAAGTCAAGTGGGCTGAGAAGGACAGATAAGATGGGATTTGGGGACACAGGCACATGTACAATGGTGAAAGATGCCTTTTTTGTCTTTGGACTGAGGAGATTGAGAAGGAGAGAGGGGGAAGTGGGGAGGGAAGGGTGCAGGTGCACTGGAATCTGTCGTACTCAGGCCACTGGTCCGACATTAGCCGTAAGTCCCTCCTCGAGGTCTCGGAGACTTCCGCGCGAGGAGGGACTTAGTTAAGTTAAGTGTACTGTATGGGTGTAGTGAGGTGTAAGTTGAAGTTGAGTGAGAATGGATGAAGAAGTGGAATTTAGGGGTTGCGGTCCCCCTACGAGCGCGGACTCCATACTCTTCCCTGGTCCTAGCTCAGGATGGCATTTGTTTGAAGTACATTATAACCCAAGTTTGCAACACTTTACAGCAGCACCTGGACTCAAATTCTCAAATTTTACCTATGGATCCCCAAGCCAGCAAATGATACACAAGATCAAAGAGATTACGTTCAAAGCTCCACTAATTGTAAGAGCCTTTGGGCCGCATGTTAAATAATTCTTGGGGAGGGAAACAAAAAACCTCTGTAGTTCTAGGTTTGTGTTCTGTAAACAATCATGTGGTTTTTATTTATTGCTATCAAGCACTAAATAACCTACATCAAATTACTGTTTTTTTCTGTCAAGACTTGAAAAGTGGCATGAATTCATATAAGGACATTAGGCTTTCTGAAGTCTTGAAAGAAGTCTGATTGCCTTTCCAGGTGTAACTTTAACTTTCTACCTCTGGCTACATGCACAAATCTCACAATAGGTTCATGTCATCAATCTCAGTGAAAAAACAAAAAAAACTTTACTTGATTTGTTGTCATGAATTCTATAAATACTAACCCATTTGAACATCTCACTAGATTTCCTGACTAGGTAACAAAAATGATACATAACTCATGATATATCAAGCACAGAGTCAGCCCAGTTTTTTTTAGATCAAAAATACTTTGTTCTTTCTCAAAAAAAAAAAAAATGATTCAAAGATAATTAATTGAATAAATGAATAGCTCAAGTGAGATCAAAATGCTATTCGATTGAATCATCTTTCCAAACACACACACACACACTGTACTTGACCAGTCATTCAGATCAATTCCCAAACCCTAACAAACATTTATTCACCAAAAAGCTTTCGAACACGTTTAAGAACGCTATCTTTATCAGGATCTATGAAATAATTGACCAATTCCAAAAATAAAATGAATCAATCAGCTTTTTTTTCATTGATCCTTCAAGTAAGACTAAGTAATGAGATTCAAAAAAAAAAAAAGTTCAAAGATATTAAAATTTATCTTACCGTATGGATGATCCTTCGAAGGGATCTCAAGTAAAGCAGGGAAAGCAGCTACATATCTATCTATAGATGGTCTAATCTTTTCAGCAATCTAAATCCACTCAAAAGTTATAGTTTTGAGTTCTTCTTCTTCTTCTTAAAAGAGGGTTTTTGGAAGAGAGATACAGACTGACATGTTGATTTATGAGAACGATGGCGATATCATCTCTAACCGTTGTGAAATCATCAAAAGTAGCTTGAATAGTCTCAACTGAGGTCTCTACGTATTCATTTTGAGGAAGTTGTATCGTACAAAGAACGATTCAGGATATATATATGTATATGTGATTGTAGTAAGGTGAATGTGATCTCAACTTGAATCTACTACCAAGAAGTTCTTATCTCCCTTTTGAGTTATGTGACCCTGTTAAGCAAATGATGAAATCGATCATAAGTCTATTGATGAGAGTATAGAACGGTATTAATAATAGTCCGAGCAGTGATTCCAACACTTACCGTTCCGGCAAGTAACAAGCCCGTGATAGTATCCTGAAGGTAATAATACGGATATCCGAAGTGTGATTCAGAAGTTTACAAGTCAATGAAATGTCGTCAAACTGAGTCAGTTGGATTGAGAGAAGCTGACCTCATCACCAATGGTGGCTATCAGAGTGCGATCCTTGCCACCGAGCCGAGTGTTAGCCATGGAAAGTAGGACGTTCTGGGGTTTCTTGTTAAATTCCTACTCGAACGTTGACTTTCATGAGGAGAGTGAAAAGTGAGCCTTGAATGTTATGTATCGTCAATCACAGTCACAGTGCGTCATCTAGCGGTATAGGCCTAATTCTAGTATTACGATATCGTATGTACACTACAGTAGCATGAGGTAATATGCATGTACCGAGGTGCGGTGGTGACTAAATTGGTCCGATTCATATCCTCAACTTGAAAACTCACCTTTAACAAATACATCACTCTAGAATAATTTCATAATGGGTAAAAAAAGAAATGCCCTGATGGATGAATCCGATCTTGATAGTAGCTCAAATGACTCAAGTGATGAAGAAACTCTTCAAGATCGCGATCTCGAAGCCGAGAATGAATTATTTCGTGATCCATATCAATCCAAGAAATCTAAAAAAAGGAGGAAGAATGGGAAAGTAGATGCGCTTTATGGCATATTTGGTAATGATGATGATGAAATTTATAATAGACCCCAAAAAGTTGATAAAGGTTTACATAAGTACGTCACTCACTAACCAACTCACGTCAAGCTCAGGTTGACCTTGTGCTAATATCACTACATTTTTTCTTTAGGGCCCAAATCTTCGTACCCTCAACATCGAAAAATTCACTTGAAACAGGTACTTCAAAAAGTGGTGATCAAGATGAGAAATTTGAAAATCAATCGATAAACGTCGATTCTACGAGTTCTAGTGGTGACTCTTACACATCGGACTCGGATAACGAGGAAAACGAAACCGCTGCTCAGCGTGACGATGAGGTTGAGATCGACGTTCAAGAAGACCAATCCCAGAAGAACTTTGCACCAGGTCCTCAAGCTAACAACGGTAGACGTGGTCTGGGCGCAAGATCCGGACTCGGTTCAACATCTAATTCAAACGTATCAGCCTCCAATAATGATTTTCGCGCGATGTTAGGTTCAGGTTCTATGGCCAATAGCTTTCAGAGAGCCGGTTTAGGCTCGAAGGATCTCGGATCCGATCTACCTACTTCAAACCCAGATCAACCTAACGATGTCCAGGCAGTCAACGATGATTTATCATCTCTACCGCGTCGGTCTTTCCTAGGTGCGCAAGCCTCTGAACCTACACAACCTGTAGTACCCAAGAAACCACTGTCTCGAGCCGAACAGCAACACTTTGCGAAGCTTGCCAGCAGTAAGCAGTCATCTATGGGTCTCAAGATGTTAGAAAAGATGGGTTGGAAGTCAGGGACAGGATTAGGTGCTAAAGGTGAAGGTATAGTGACACCTTTAGAAAGTAAGGTAAGACCTAAGGGAATGGGTCTTAGTTATGAAGGTTTTGAAGAGCGTACAAAGCAAGCCAAGGAAGAGGACCGTCGAAATGGAAAGATAATCGAAGATGAAGATGATTCGAATAGCAAGAAGACTGATCGTTCGAAGAAGGGTACTAAACCGGTCAGGGAAGCATGGAAAGCGAAAGCTAAGAGTACGAAGAAATCTAAGGTAGTTCATCGAACTTATGAAGAGATTATAAACGAGCTAGCCGATGAATCAGGTAACGCAGGTTTAGATGCCGGACTTGGTGAGATTATCGATTTGACGGGTCGTAAACTTCCTAGTCTTAGCACCACTTTGCTTCATCATTCTAGAGGGCCAACGGAAGAATCTAAGGAACAACGATTACCCGAGTTGATGCACAATCTTAACTTGATATGTGGTATGGCTAAAGGAAACCTGATTAACTTGGCTAAAGAGGGAACCGCAATTAAACGAAAGCAAGAACAACTTGTTAGAGATAAAGCTAAATCGACAGAGATTATGAAGATTAAGGAGCAAAAATTGAATAATATGAAAAAGATTATGACCATCTCTTCGAAAACAAAAGCTACTTATCTCAATATACTCAACGTTATCAAAGAGGATACTAAAAGTGATGAGATCTGTGGCATGTTAGAACAATTTGATGATTCATTCAATGAGCTGCTAGAATTTTTCCAAGATGATAAACGGGTTGAATATGACGCTCTGGATTTAGACGAGATCGTAGTCTGTGCTCTAGCACCTATCGTGAGTTTTCTGTTTGTTTGTTTTTTACGTATCTTATCTATTATCAGTATCATCTGGTGTCAATTGTTTACTCAGCTTTAATTGACTATAGTTACGAAGGGCCTGGCGAGATTGGGACGTACTACTATATCCTCATCTTTCAGTCGCAGAACTGAAACGCTTCAAAAAATGTTTCCGCCTTGAGGATAGTACGACGAACTCAACCGCGCATTACAACGATGAAATGTATTCGAATCAACTTCACCGAGATCATGAAAAATCTATGAGTCATACGAATGACAGTCGGAAGATGACAGCTTACGAAAGTTTAATCTGGAATGATTGGGTACCTAAGATCCGATCGACAGTTAATTCATGGTCTCCGTCCGACTCTGAACCGATGATCGAACTATACGTTAAATGGAAACCGCTCCTGCCTCAATTTGTTCACGATAACTTACTCGATCAACTAATTGTACCCAAACTATTATCATCTATCGCTAGTTGGAACTTTCGAGAGCGTCAACCCATCTCCGCTGAGACAGATGAACGGCATTCGTGCTGGTTTCCTTTACATCTCTTCGTCTTTCCATGGCTAGAACATATTGGATCGTATCGTGGTGACTTGCTTTTACAAGAGGTCAAATTGAAGCTAGCCACATGGCTGAAAGCATGGAAATTTATAGGATCTGAGAGTGGTGAGAAGGAAAAGATAATGATTCAAGATTTGCTTGTTTGGAAACAAGATGTATTTAAACGTCGAGATTGGGATAAGCTCGTACTCAAGAACTTGATACCGAACTTGGCCGGATACCTCAAATCGCAACTAATCATTAATCCTAAGCAACAAGACCTCAAGCCTTTTCAGCTTTTGCTCCGCTGGTCTGTAGTTATTACCCATCAAGAGATCCTGAATCAACTTTATTCAGAGTTCTTTGTCAAGTGGCTCGAGACGCTCTGGATCTGGTTAGTAGCGGGAACTGGGAACTCGGATCAAATCGGACAATGGTATAACTGGTGGAAAAGTGTTTTCCCCGAGCATCTTAACACTCAGGTTCCGGTCATTCAACTCGGTTTTGCTCGAGGGTTAGAATTGATGAATCAAGCCCGTTCATTATCATCTCTTGGCTTTGACCTGAAATCGAAACTCGAAAGACCTGATCTAAGTACGAGACCGCTCATTGAAGTTTCTCAACCTAACGCACAACGTCATTTGTCTTCGAATAAGAAGTCTAGAACAAAAGTCTCCCGTCAAGCTGGTTTTGAGGAAGTGACATTCAAATCGATTGTAGAAGAAGAAGCCACAAAGCTTAACTTATTCTTAATTCCACTTGGTAAATCACTCGAATCTAATGGAATGTCCTTATACAGAGTCTCAAGACAATATCAAGCTAAACATAAAAACTCTGGATTGATAATTTATATTGAAGATGATGTTGTATTTGTTAAATCTAACTCTGAGGATGGTAAAGGTGGTATTGAATGGGAACCAATGGCAGTAGATGAGATGTTGACAAAAGCTTCAGGTTTAAGTTCATATGATTGAAGGTTTAATTGAATGGTTTTTTTTTTTACGTGGCTTTCAAAAATTTGAGTTTGTTTTAAGAGGATGGAGTAAATTAGGTTACTTTTTTTTATGATCATATGTATTTTAATCCTAAAGATTATGTTGGAAATGATGAACAACTTATTGAATTAAGTAGTGATATATGTGTTACATTTATATATATTTTTGATGAAGATGAAGTATGAAGTGTTTTTTGGGATATGGGTATGTATAAAGAACAAGATGGAAAAAAAATGTAAAGGTGAAGAATCATTATAATGATGATAATGTACTATATTATATTCAATGCCATTTTTTTTTGATTCTTCTCAGAGATTGATTCAAATTAATTCAGGTTTGAAGCCAGTTGTCAGCCCTGCCCTGAGCATCAAAATGACCAACAAGCAAATGACAACTCATACTCAATTTCCAAGAGTAACAACAATGAAGTATAATACTTACTAACTAAGTCTTAATTATTTCATAAATGAAGGCTACACATAAAATTAGTTGCTTGTTAAACATCTTACTGAAGAGTTGTAATTCATACTTATGTAAATATGTTAACACAATAACCAGTACACCTGTTACTTTAATGCAACAAGTATAATATTATTGTAGAACTGGATTCTATGGATAAAATAACCTATAGTCTCATTGTGAGAGCTAAGTGATAACTCTAATACTTCTAGCTAGTTTATAACACAAATAGCCTACTTCAAGTAAGACAGCTAGAAACCTTCACACTCAAGTAGCTAGTGTAGCTTTGAAGCTACAGTTGAAATAATGACAGTTCTTGTCAGGGAGTGGCTTCTTTTGCGCTACTACCTGGCTTGGAATTTAGTCTACCCTTGATACACTCAAGTGTAGACTGCAGTTCAATGACCTCTAATGAGAGGGTTTATGAGGACTGGGTCTCTAAGCCCTGGTGCTAGGTGCTGAAGGAGAACACAGTTGAGCACTACAACTGTTTGGCTCCAATCCTTTTTTTTTCTTGTTTTTTTAATGTGCAATACCAGAATTGAATTTCTACAAAGGTATGGTCTCTAAAACAGTAGAGACACTAGGGTTGTGTGGGGGCTAAAACTACCAGAAAAGACTACAAAGAAGTAGGGTATGGTAGAGTACAGGTGGTTGGTGAGACATGGAGCGTTCTTGGGCCGGGTCAATGGATATAAGAATAAAATAGAAAAAGTATGAAAATTTTGGGCAATGAATTGAGTTGGAGAGCACGCCAAGTGCCATTGTTTACTTGCAGGTACTTTGACAAGCTTAGGGGGGAGACGCTCCACAGTCAGGTGGGTGGCAAGACTATTGGCAGATGTGTGGTAGTGGGCTGGGCAGGCCTCTTTTGGTCAGTGGAGGTTGACAGAGCAGCCTCCCTCTTAACTAGTCATTGTACCATTGGGCTCACCAGGTGGCGGCTTCCTCCTTGGAGAGGCAGGTCAGAAAGAAAAGGACCAAGGGAAGTGAGACACACCAGAGAAAATGAGAGAAACAGGGGATAGGAAGTGATTGTTGTTGGTATGATTGGGAGGGGGGTGGAAATTGTTGAGGAATGGGTAAAAGTTGGTGTTGTTGGGTTGGGTGTGTTTGTCGGCAGTTGGTCTTGCTGTCAAGGATTGCTTGTCAGTTCAGGTGTTGGATGGTCAAATAGTCGAGAGGGTCGTCTTCAGTTAGGCATTGGGTGGCTGTTGGGGTTGGCGAGGGGGAGATGGAGATGGTGAGGAGGTGAGGTGTTTGTTGGTTGGGGGCAGCTGTTGTCTCAGGTGGGGGAAGTGCCAGGTTTGGTGGACATATTCAGCAATGAGAGGTATTGCCTCAAGGTTGGTGAGGATTTCCTTCAAGGAGATTGTGATCTTAAGCCTCGTCAGGTCTGATTTGAGTTGGGTTTGGATCCTGGTATAGCGTCTGCAGGTGAATAGATAGTGTTCAGGGGTTTCCAGGCAGTGAAATAGGTCACAGTTTGGCGATTTGGCTGCTTTTTGCCAGAATAGGTAGTCATTGAGCAGGGTGTGGTTGGCTCGGAGCTGGGTAATTATGGTGGCCAGCCCCCTAGGGAGCTTCACAAGTGTTTTGAAGGTGTTGAAAGGGTTTTGGGTGCCATGGAGGCGGCATAGTGCAGGTTCAGGGGGGGGAGGCAGTGATGGTGTCCTTCAACTGTGCTTTAACAAGCTGCTTGACAGATGACAGGCTAACTGGTAGGTTGGCTTTGTTGGGTGAGTTGATGGCTTCTTTGGCCAGGGAGTTGACTAGTTTGTTTCCTTCTATGTCGACATGCCCTGGGCACCAGTAGAGGTGGAGGGTTGCTGTTGGCAGTGCGGAGTGGAGATCAGCAAACTGTTCAAGAAGGTTTCCTCTCAGGTGTTGTCCTGGGGACGCTAGGTTAGGTTTAGTTAGGACTTGAATGCAGGCCTGGTTATCCAGGAAAAATTAGACATCTGTTGTGTCTTGGGGTGCAAGTCTGTAGACCAGGCTGGTGGCTAGCTGGAGGCCTACCAGCTCAGCTTTGTCAACTGTGTGTTCGTATTGGTTGCCTAGGTGGGTCTGGAGGGAGCTTTTGGATTCAACATGGAGGGCTGCGCTTCCAACCCCCTGCTCCAGGATCAGTGATCTGTCACTGAAGACCATGAAGGAGAGGGGAGGTGGGGCAAGGTTGAGCAACATGACACGTCTCTTGGCCGTGTCTTTAATTTGTGTGATTGAGGTGGTTAGGTAAGATGGGGTTGGCATCTGAGGCGCATCTGGGTCAGTGATTTTGATTGCCCTTGTCATGGCTCCACAGATTGATTCACTGTTGTGTAGGGTGCTGAGGGCTGGGTATTGGTGGTGGTTTGGCAGGAAGAAAGAGGCATCTTGGATTATTCTTCCTGCAGGGTTGGAGTTGGGGAGGGAAAAGAAGCAGGCTAGGCCCAGGTCAGCTTTGGCGTTAAGGTGCTGGAGTGTCGAGGGCATTGCCATGTCATGTTTGAGTAAGATAAGCCAGTGGGTCTTGAGTGCCCCAAGTGCTAGGCATTGGGCAAAGTTATCTACCCTTTATAATTTACACCTCTTCAACCTTCCTCTACCTCTTCATCACCCACTAATAATAAAACAGAGAGAAACAAAGTGAACCAGAAGAGATTAAGATACCTTTAATAGAAGTTAATTTAAGTAATAAATTGGTGTTCCCAGATTGATCTAATCACACCTCCCTTGCAGTAACGTTTTATTCATTTAAGCTATTTAACTTTAATTTTATTTATTTATTTTCATTCAACCAGTCCCAATGAACTCCAACAGTGCTAGGCTGTTGGCAGAGCTTGGAAGGGAAGAAAGACCACAACAAAAAAAACACAATACTCAATTTCTCAAGTAAACAGGGTCAATCAATACAAAATGCCTTCACAATTACTTATAACTCATCTGTTTTCAAGTATTCAGACTACAGGACAGATCCGGGCGGATTTATTAGTTATTTATAATAAAGGAACACACACACACAAGTCCTTAAAGAGAAATATAAGCTCAAAAGACTCAAAATCACGAAATTCAGGCACTATAGCTCCAATATAAGAGCAGAAATAACACTATAACACTATCAGGACTTCAAATTCACAAAACTAAGGACTCTAAAACACTAACAACAACACTACACTATTGATCAGCTTACTAGATATAAAGACAACTTTGCTATAATTCAGGTCTGACACAGAAAAAAAAGGGAAAAATAGGGGGAAAAACACTTGGCTGGCTTATATACACAAAGGCCAACAACTAGAGAGAATCTTGGTGCCTAGGCCACAAACAAATACAGTCAATGAAATCATACACACAGCAATGACATCATACAATGAACCTTAGTAATACAACAGCAGAAACCCCTCATACAAAAATCTCAAAATCCAGCACCAACCACCCACTTAGCACAGCTCCTAAACCACTTCCATCAATCATGATGTCATATTTTTCCCGGAAACTACACCATCTAATGAACAACTTTCCCTATTGAACCTGAGGGTTATCTTGTGAAATACTTGGAACACAGTTATCTAGGTAAGTTTTGATCAGACAACATCAAGTGAGTTTGGATCCGAGGCTGGTGACAAAATTCTAGATAAGAAACAAAGAAACATGGAATAAATGGAAAGTCTGTGAGTATAAGTTGTTGAAAAGTGGAGATCAAAAAAAAAGGAATGAGTTGAGCTTACTGTCTCTTTTCAAATGAGGAAAGGAGACAGGTAAGAAAATCTCAACTACTTGAATAAAAGTCAAGTGAGAGAATTAAAGTAGTAGCATATTTAAGTTGGGGTGTGTGTAAGAACATAATTTGTGTCAGTTGAACCTCAACATATCTTCAATAATGAAGAATCTGGCCCAATGCTCACTTTTCACACCCATTTTTGAAGAAAACCCTTACAAATAATGACACCCCCTTACTAAGCCACCCAGTTCTGTCCCAATGTCAAGCTGCTGGTAAATTAAACCTCAGATCCACTGCTCTCATCCATTATAATCCTGGCCATCTGGCATAAGTCCCTCACCCTTATTCCCTAGCTGCAATATACCACTGATTAATCCCTCATCCCATGGTTTTAATCTTCTTAAATCATATGTTCCTCCTGAACTAAGGTCTACCACCACTAATCCTTCGACCACGAGCTTCTTCCATGCCATAACTTTGCCTAGGAACCCTTAAGTCCACCCAAGAACTTGGGATT